>APFE030634592.1:4212-28260 GCA_000404065.3 Pinus taeda | reverse complement strand
TTATTAATAAATTGTTTTTTTAATCTCTAAGGAATTTGTACACTAACCCTCTTTGTTGTGTTTTGTAGGTGACACATGAGTGTATTAAGTCAATGATTGATTTATTGTCTTTGGTTTTTGAATTTATGTAACTTATACGGGGTGAGATTATGGTGAGAATCCCCGTCATATATTGACAACCGTTGGTGAATAAGGTGTCATGTATCTACCCCTGGGGTTTTATCCCACTAATGGGGGTTTCCGACTTCAAACGCAAATAACTCTCAAACCGTGAAGAACTAGAGGTGTACCATATATCAACGGAAACATCTCGACTAGTGGAATCCATCTAGAAGATCCTTGATTCAAAATAGGATGAGTTGTCAAGTCAAGATGCCCATGCAAGATCGGGGTAGCCCTTGGTGCTGCTTGGGTTGACATCAATGACAACCACTGATCAACAATCTCCCCCTTTGGCATTGATGACAACACAAGAACTCCCCCTAAGATCATATCAACTCTTGCTATTGCCTTCTCTCCCCCTTTGTCATCAATGGAAAAGGGTAACTCGCCCTGAAAAATTGTCATCTTACAGACTTGTACACACCTCCACTCCCCTTTCTACTTAGTTAGATAAGAGAAAGAGTCTGATGAGAAATTGGGAGAATCCCAAGCTTTTGGCTAAGATACTCAAATGCTTCACGAGGTAACGGTTTGGTAAAGATGTCAGTGATTTATTCCTTTGTGCCAACATATTCAAGTTTGATATTCCTTTCCGCAACCTACGCTCTAACGAAACGATATTTGATTGGAATTTGCTTTGTTTTGGAATGCATCACAGGACTCTTGGAGATACTGATGGCACTGGTGATATCGCAAAAGATGAGAATAGGATCATCAAACTTGACTTGAAGATCCTTCAAAGTTTGCTTCATCCACAGAACTTGAGTACAACAAGCTGCTGATGCGATATATTTTTCTTCCACTGTGGATAATGAGATTGAAGACTTCTTTTTACTTAACCATGAAACAAGGCAACCACCTAGATAGAATTATGATCCATTAGTACGCTTACGATCATCAACATTTCCTACCCAATTTGCATCTGTATAAGCTTGGATAACTATATTGTTTCCTTTGGGATACCATAAACCAGTGTTGAAAATATCGATATCGGCAAAATATCGGCGAGGGTCTAGAAAACATCTTATTGACAACATTAGCGAAAATATCGGCAAATATCGACAAGCATAAAAAAATGCATAATATATTCATTTTTTTCATATTTTTAAACATATAAAGCAATAACAACATGAAATAAACATATTGGCACATAAATATGAAGAAAGCACTAATACATATGATGTCAAATAGAAATGATACATCAAAGGCGATACCAAATCTTGTTGGTCCTTGATAATTGTCCAATCAAGGACTCAAATGTGGAGAACCAATAAAAAATAATATCACATATATAAAAGTATCTCATCATCATGAGTTATATGTAGCAAAACAAATAAAACTAGCACCTATCTATCTGAAATCACTGCCCTCTCCCCTTTTTACGGGAAAACATGATGGGTTGTTTGCCAGGCCTGCCCCTTGTAGTAGAAGGCCCTGGCCTTGCCTCTACACCTAATGTCAAATAATGAGTGCTAGGTATGGAGCTCTGCACTCCCATATCTATAGCAGATGGTGTTAATGTTGATACTCCCACAATATCCTCCTCCTCCTCCGAGTGCTCCTCCTCCTCTGAGTCCTCCTCCTCTTTCTGCCCCTGTTCTAATGGATCATCTGGATCTAACCATGAAGGTGACTCCTCCAAGATGGGCTCCTCAGACTCCACCCTCCACTGAGACAATACATCAATATTGTTTAAGGAAATGGCATCCTGATCCATTGGTGCTTCTATTTCCCTCACTCGAAGTCGGATGTTGTAATGCACATACACTAAATCATTGAGGCGTGCGAACTCCAACCTATAAGAGTGTCAAAAAAAATAATGAGTCTTGACTCTTGACTCTTGACACTAGAAGGTCATAAATTAAAAATTAAAAATTAAAAATTAAAATAAGTGTAATTTCTCAACTGAAGTTTGGAGCTCAAATTTATACCTGTTGCGCTTTTTTGCGTGTATTTTCTCAAATACACTCCAATTTCGCTCACACCCTGAAGAGCTACATGTTTGACTCAAGATTCTTATGGCCAATATCTGCAAATTTGGTGCCCTTGCACCATAGCTTTGCCACCAAAAATCTACAACAAAATGAAGAAATAAAAAATTTAAAAACTTAAAACATAATTAAACTTTCAAATAAAAGTTACACAATTGAATTTAAAAAAAAATAGAATTATAAGTAAGGAAATTCTAAATTGAAAATTCTAATTTCTAATGAGTGATGACTTGTCACTTACGTGGCATGAAGAGGGTCCTTTCCCTAATAGCATCATTAAATCCAAATAGGCCAACACAATCCCGATAAAACTGTATCTCATGATTGATTTTGCTACGAAGCTCAAGATCAGGTACCATCTTATGAATACCTCGCCATCAAAATCAAAGCCGTATTTGTATGAAAATGAAATCTTGAGGAAGAGTGTTGTTGCATGAATGGGCTGATGAAGCATCCCTGTCCACCGGCTATCAATCACACCCCATAACATCAAATCCTATCAAGGACAGCAGAACCCTTGTCTGCATAATAAGAACGAATGGCCTCCTTGGCCCTATCCATGGCCTCATACAAATAAGCCATTGTAGGCTTCTCCCCATCTACCAATCTGAGAACCTTTACTATAGGTTCACTAACTGAGCATGCTTCTTCTACTCCATGCCAAAACATCTCAGAGTACACCATTTTTCCAATGGCTTTCCCGTCATGTCTCTTTCTGTATCTATAATTACGCCAGTCATCAGACACAAACATTTGCTTCAACTCAAACTGACATCGAAGCAAAGTCTGAAGAGTAATAAAGTTTGTGGCAAAACGTGTGATCACAGGATGTCGCAACTCCTTGTTTCTAGTGAACTTCCTCATGAGGCTAAGAACAAAAGCATGGTTATAAATAAACTTGGGGATGCTCCTAGCCATATCAACCACCTCCTTGATGAAGGAAAGTTTCCCCATATCTTCAAGCAGCAAATCGAGAAAATGTGTTGCACTCAGAGTCCAAAAAAATGTGCGATGCCTCTCCGTAATCATCTTGTCAGAAAACACATAATTAGCTCCATTGTCTGTTATGACTTGCACCACATTCTGCACACCAATCTCCCGAATGAACCCATCTAACAACTCACTTATCGTTGCTGCATCTTTGATATGTTCTGATGCATCCATTGATTTAATAAACATGGTACCTTTAGGACAATGTAGCAAGAAATTTACAAGGGTCCTACCCTTCCTATCTGTCCAACCATCAAACATCACTGTGCATCCAGTAACTTCCTATGTTTTTTTCAACTCCGCCAATCTAGAGTTGATGTCGTGCTTTTTTGCTTGAAGAATTGGCCCCCACAACTCCTCATATGTAGCACTTTTGTACCCTGGGCCCAGAACAACAATAGCATCACACATTGGCTGCCAAAATGGATTGGTTTTGGTGATATTGAGAGGTAAGTCGCTCCAAAAAAGACACCTCCCCATGACTCTATCTGCTTCTTTCTTCTCCTTTTTTTTAACAAGTGATTTTATGCTAGGTTGTGATCCATGTCCTATTCTTGGAACAAAAAATGATGACCTCGCACTAGCAGGGGTAGGTGATGTTGTGGAGCCCCTCCCACTACCATTAGCATCAAAATCAGGAGAAGATATCCCGAAAGATCTACTTGCACGTTCAACCTTGTTTATTTTTTACTCTTCCTTGTTTCTTTCTTTTTCATCAATTGCCTCAAGAGATTTTTGTATAAGCTCCGAACTAGAAACTGTACAAATCCCAACATCATGTTTAGTGAGTCTAGCCAAATGGTATTTCAATCATGTAACCCCTCCTGTCATCCTGGTCCCACATATTTTCATGTAAGATATGCCTTATTTGTCCCACCATCAGGCTCCCCATACTCCCAAAATGGGTCCAAGGCTTTTGGCATATTTGAATTTTGTAGTGAGCTAACTCAAATCTAGGGCACCAAAAAAAAATGGAATTAACAAGTAATAACCACCTCATTTTACAAAATGATTTTTTTGCTACATTATTGGCAATGTGAATTCAATCAAAAAGCATAAATGACAATAAGGGGGTGCATTTGAAAGTTTAAAAAAAATGGAGTTTGTTGTCCAAATATGGAGAAAACCCTTGCATTTGCTCATGGGAATGAAAATCATAGCAAATGGAAAAAAAACAGGCAAATGTTTGTAGGCAAATAGGCAAGCAAGAATAATCCTAAAACTATCAAAAAATTCATTAACATAAGGGTTTATTTGAACATACTTGTTAATGGAAGAAATGAAATTGTCTCATTGTTCTTCAATCTTAGATCAACAAAATCTTTGTTGTTGGTGGCGATAATGGCTATTCAACACTCAAATCCTCCTTGGCAGCAAACACATAGCTCTCCCCTTCATTCTCCAACAACCAGAAATGAAAATGAATGAAAAAAAACAAAATTGGTCTTTTCTAGCCGCGGCAACAATTTTTTTTCTGTGCTTGGGTGATATTTTTGGGGAGACAAAATATTGCAATATTTCCTCGGCAATATCTCGTCTCCCCAAAAATATCATGATATTTGTGAATATCGGCGATATTGTCAACACTGGCATAAACCATATTTCATTGTGCCCTTAAGATATCGAATTATTCTTTTGACGACAATAATATGAGATTCTTTTGGTGCTGCTTGGAATCTTGCTACTTGTCCAACTACCTGCATTACATCTGGCTAAGAGGTTGTCACATATAGAAGACTACCAATCATAGATCTATACAACCTCTGGTCCACATCCTTTAACAAATCTTCTAAGCTTAACTTGCAACCTGTTACCATTGGGGTAAGACAGGCTTGTAATCTTCCATTTTGAATTTCTTGAGCACTTCCTTGATGTAATTGGTTTGATATATAAATATTCCTTTATCTTGCTAAGATATCTGAAGCCCTAAAAAGTACGTCAGCTTGCCAATTAGAGAAATTTCAAACTCACTTTGCATCTTTGTGGCAAAGTTTTTACTTAATCTGTCATCATTGCTTCCAAAGATTATATCATCCACATATACCTCGATAATCGTTAGGTTATCTTGATCCACTTTCACATAGATATTGTTGTCAACACTTCGTTTCTTGAATCCTTGTTGATGTAGATATCCATCAAGATGAGCATACCAAGCCCTAGGAACTTGCTTGAGACCATATAGTGCCTTCTTTAATCTGTAGACATAGTCTTCCCTGTCAAAGAGCAAAAAAAATTTGGGTTGTTCAATGTAAACTTCTTCTTCCAATTCACCATTTATAAAGGCTGACTTAACATCCATTTGGTAGACCTTGATTTTTATCGAGCATGCATAAGCGAGAAACATCTTGATAGCTTCCATTCTAGCAATGGGAGCAAATGTTTCTTCAAAATCGATTCCTTCAACTTGTGCATATCCTTTGCAGACTAATCTTGCTTTATTCCTGGTAACCTGTCCGTCCTCATTCAATTTGCTTTTGAAGACCCATTTAGTTCCAATAACATTTTTATCCTTTGGTCGTGGAACCAATTCCCAAGTGTCATTCTTCTCAATTTGATCAAGTTCTTCATTCATACATACTATCTAGTGTTCATCTTGACTAGCTTCCTCAAAATTGCTAGGCTCAGAAGTCGCTAAAAGACAAAGGTGAGCTTGCTATGGTAAACGAAACTATCGACTTCCTCTGGTTCCAATTCCTTCATTTATGTTGCCGATGATCTGGTTTGATGGATGATTCTTTTGATACCATTCTTTTAAAAAAATTGGAGAATTTTCTTGTACATCTTGTTGATCATTTCTTATTTCCTCTTGGTTGACTGTTGTTTCCTTATTTGATTCATCTTGTTCTGGAACTTCTTCTTTATCCTTCACAGATTATACCTCAAATCCTTTAGATTTGTTTGAAGAGACAATCTCATCGTTATCCTTAGAGCACAGTCTTCATCAAAAGTAACATTTATGATTTCCACTATTTGTTTTTGCCTCAGATTGTAGCATCTATAAGCCTTCCTTGTGCGTGAATAACCAACGAAAATACCTTCATCAACGCGGGAATCGAACTTGCCCAATTATTGATCTTTTATTTTGATGTAGCATTTGCTTCCAAATATTTTGAAGTATTTGACGTTAGTCGGTCTTCCTTTCCATAGTTCGTATGGAGTCATGTTACAATTGTTCTTGAGAAGACCTATGTTTATAATGAATACAGATGTAATGATTGCTTGAACCCAGAAGTTATCATCTAATTTTGAGTCGCTTAGCATTGTTCTGGCTATTTCCTGTATGGTTCTGTTTTTTCTTTCGGCAACTCCATTTTGCTGTGGTGTCCTTGATGTTGAGAATTGCCTTTTTATTCCATTTTCATCACAGTACTGCTGAAATGAATTAGAAGTGAATTCTCTGCCATTATTTGATCTTCAAATCGGTTTCATTTTCAACCAATTCCTTGTAGATTCTAAAACACTCAAATACCTCAAATTTTTCTTAAGAAGCTGACGACTATCATTCTAGTGTAATCATCTATCACTAGCATAAAGTATAATTCACTGTTTAAACCTTTTGTTCTCATAGGACCACATTGATCAGTATGTATTAATTCCAATGGACATGATGCAAAGTGTTCTTTTGTCTTGAACTCAATCTTTGTCTATTTTCTGTGCCGACAATATTCACATATTGGATTGGTAGGTTTTGAAATTTTTGGCATTTCTCTTACTGCTTCCTTTTTGTTGATCCTGACCAAATTGTCGAAATTTATATGTCCCATTTGTTAGTGCCATAACCAACTTTCATCTTCTTTTGCCAAAAATCACCCTTTAGGTGTCATCCAAAATATATGTCAATTGGAGCTCTGCTTGTAGCCACAATTTTACCAAACTTGTCTTTCCTTATTTCACATTTCTTAGAGTTGAATATCATCGTGTCCTTGATCACACATCCGTCCAACACTGAGAAGATTGTGACTCATATTTTCAACCAACAAAACATCCTTCGCTAATGCATCCTTGCTTCCAAGTGTGATCGCACTTGCTCCTATGACGTTTGAAGACCCGTCATTTCCAAAAGACACTATTCCATCCTTCTTTTCCTTCAAGGATATGAACTTATTTCTATCTCTAGTCATATGCGTTGAGAAACCACTGTCAACATACCAAACATTTCTGTTGCTCTGAGCCTTGAGATCGATAACACACTTTTCAATCTTCTTTTCCCATACTTGTTCATTCTGATTTTGTGAGAGTTCCTTTGAAGAACTTCCAAGTCTACAATCTTTAGCAAGGTATCCAAAATCGTTCCATTTGTAAAATTCGACATCAGCTCTCAAATGATCAAATCTGTTGATATTTTGCTGAGTTTTGGAATATCCATTTCTAAAAGATCTCTCGAAACTATAATAATTCCAAACATACGTGCGAAATTCTACAACTCTATGTCCAAACCTTCCACATGAATAACAATGACCATAAAAGATAGGTTGATGTTGAAATTTCTAAGTATTACCCGTTAGAAATTTTATTTGTATTCTCTGGTTTATTTCTCCTACTTGTTAATTACGAACAAGTTATTTAAACATATAAATATTGAAATAAACACAATACAGTCTCAACCGTCTACAGATCAATAGATGAAAGAATTAGCAAACACACAAGTGACACCGTTATTTTTGGACAACTCGTCCCCAGAAAAACCCAACTTGGGAAAACTTGTGCAGTAATTCTGAGGGTTTATTTTATTATGCAGTCTATCCTTGAGTACAACTAGCTGCCAAACTAGCTCACTCGATAAAGAAAATAATCTGGCAGTAATACCTCTCTATTCGGAAGTAGATATTCAGAAAATCTGACCCACAAAACCCTCCCCAGTAACCTCTGAAGCTCAGCATCAACCCGGAACCCTCTGCGTCAGCCTTCTGAGGCACTCTGCAACCTCTATGGCCCTCTGTGTCACTCCTGCTGCCCTATGCGTGGATGATGCAGGCCCTTATAGCCTCTGTGCAGTCCCTTCTAGCTCTGCATGGCTCCCTCTGGCTCAGCGTCTGCCTCTCTCTTCTTTTGTGCTAGTCTCTCGGCACTATCTCTGCCTCTCTGTCTAGTACTCACTACCTCTCGCAACAAACTAATCACCGATTCAACTTTTCTTAGAAAACTTTTCTTAGAAAAACCCGCGACTCCCTCTACCTTGGTTTTTCCTCGTTAGATATTGTTCTGTCTCAGCAGCAAAAGTACCCCACCAGCTTCACTCCCTGCAATCTGCCCACAGCTTCCTATGCCCCAGCAACTAAAGGACCGAGCCTCTAGGCTCTGCACAATCCCGACACCGGTTGAATTGCATCAACCCTTCTAGTGTCTGTGTGGCTCTTCGTGAGCCTCTTCTGCCTTCCTTGGCCTCTGCATTGGCCTCTCTCTGGCTCGAACTGATGACGCAGACCCTCTACGTCAACCTTTCTCTGTTGCTTTCTGCTAGGAACAACTTCTGTCACTCGAGACAACTGTTTCTGCTGCAAATGCTCTGATTTAGCTAGTGCCTTCAGCTCTCCTGTGATCTGCAACCCTCTAATACCATGTTGAAATTTCTAAGTATTACCTGTTAGAAATTTTGTCTATATTCTTTGGTTTATTTCTCCTACTTGTTAATTACGAACAAGTTATTTAAACATATAAATATAGAAATATACACAATACAGTCTCAACCATCTACAGATCAACAACTGAAAGAATTAGCAAACACACAAGTGACACCGTTATTTTTGGACAACTCTTCCCCGGAAACTTGGGAAAACCAGTGCAGCAATTCTCAGGGTTTATTTTATTATGCAGTCCATCCTTGAGTACAACTGGATGCCAAATTGGCTCACCCGACAGAGAAAATAATCCGGCAATAATACCTCTCTATTCGGAAGCAGATATTCAGAAAATCTGCCCCACAAAACCCTCTCCAGCAACCTCTGAAGCTCAGCGTTAGCCCACCTGGCCTCAGTGTCAGCCCAGAAACCCATGTGTTAGCCCTTTGAGGCACTGCGCAACCTTTATGGCCCTCTACGTCACTCTTGTTGCCCTCTGCGTGGATGACGCAGGCCCTTCTGGACTCTACACAGTCCCTTATGGCTCTGCGTGGCTCCCTCTGTCTCTGCATCCGCCTCTCTCTACTTCTGTGTTGGTCTCTCGGCACTATCTCTACCTCTCTTTCCAATACTCACTACCCCTCGCTGCAAACTGATCACTGATTCGACTTTTCTTAGCAAACCCCACTATAGAAAATCGAATGAATGATCACTTTGGCGTATTCTCCAACTAACCTTCATGCCTCCTCTTATACTTTTCTTGTTGGTCCTTCAATGGCAGAGATTACATCTCTAATCAATGGCTAAGATTAGATTTGGCTTGATCCATGTCTTTTGGAACCTTCTAACCTAGTTTTATATTAATACCCATTAATATTTTATTTTTTCTAAGTTTAGACTTAGAAGCTCCATTAAAAATATTAATTATTTTAATATCTCCTTAACTGGGTAGAATCTGCCCAAACCATTTCTGGGTCTTGGAGATCTTTTGTGCTTTAGTTTCCACCAATTTTCATGGCTAAAGCACATCTGATGCTACCCCAAATCAATAGCTGATACCTGGGAGGAAATCTTCTTTGAGGAATTGTCTTCCATGGTTCTTCTTGCGAATCTTGATCTCTTGATTTAGCTGGGAGGTTTGCCTGCTTAGTAGATTTTTCATATCCATCTTCTTTTGTTGTCACAGAAGGACTTGACTCCTTTTCAGATTTTTCTTTGTAACCAAGACCATTCTTGTCACTACATGATCCTTGATTGTTGATGAGTTCTTCCAATGCCTTTGAGCTATTGGCATAGTTTTGAAGAGTTTTTCCTTTTTTTACTTTCTTTCATAGAGAGGTTGTTTCAGCTTCCAATGCTTCCCTTTCCTTGTTGCTTTCCTTTAATTCTTTCCTGCGCGATTCTTCAATTTCTTTGTATTCTTCAACCTTGATTTTCATATTTAGGACATGTTCCTTTTTCTCTTTAATTTGTCTTCAAGAGTGTGACGTGCTTCTTCTCAGCCTTGAGCTCTTTGATAACCCCGATCACTTCGTTTTGAAATTCAACGTTAGTCATCTCTTCTTCTTCGTCTCCTTCTTCGTCAGATGCCTCTTGGTTATTGTGCTTGGCCATAAACAATATTCTTCTGTTGATTTATTCTTCATTATCATTGTCTTCATCGAATGAGGAGCTATCTTCTTTGGAGAAGAAACTCTTCTTAAACCATTTCTTCTTGCCTTGCTTGTTGAACTTCCTAGGACCTTTCTTTCCTTTCGTAACAACCTCATTTTTGTGAGGACACTTGGTTGCAAAATGCCCAATCCCACCACAATCAAAACATATAAATGAAACTTTACCTTTGAATTTCCCCGTACCCAATCTCATTCTTCGTTTGAAGTAGGCAAATTATTTATCTGAAATTCCTCTTCATCTTCTTCCTTTTCTTCATCCTTACAACTGCAAGATTCCTCTTTCAAAGTATTCTTGTTCTCACTAGTCTTCTTGAATGTGGCAAATGTTGTTTCTATGTGAGATGTGCCATCCTCTTCTTCAATCTTCATTTCATATGCCGTAAGAATTCCATGCAATTCATCTATGTTGATATTGGTCAGATCCGATCTATCTTCCAAGACAGATACCTTTGGGTTGAATCTTGCTAGCAAGGTTCTAAGGATCTTTTGGACAACAATTTTCGTGTCGACAAGTTCTCCCAAACCTTCCAATGTATTTGTTGTTTCACCAGCACGTTGAAAGTATGCAGCAATATTTTCATCTTCCTTCATTTTGAGTTGCTCAAAGTTTTCCCTGTAAATTTGAAGCTTTGCTTCTTTCACCTTTGAGTCACCTGCATATATGTTCTCAAGCTTGCTCCATACCTCTTTAGCAGTTTTGCAACTCAATACCTTAAGATAAACAAATTCGATAAGCCCACTGATAATAATATCTTTAGTTTTTGCATCATGTATCATATTTTCTTACCTTGTTCATCTGGGGTTGATGTGAAGCCTTTTTCAACGATTTCCCATACTTCGTATCAATGTGCCAGCAAATGAACCTACATTCTTCCACTCCAAAGTGCATAGTTATTTCCATTGAACAAAGGAACTCTATTCTTATTATACTCCATGATCTCCTTCTAGTTGTTAGACTGCTATTGAAGGAACCAAGCTTTGATACCAATTGTTGGAAATATTAAGAGGGGGGTAGGGGGTTGAATCAGTGTTTCTTAGCAACTAGCACTTTTAAATCTTTTCAGAGCATTAGTTAATCTTCAATTATTATTAATGTTTATCAATAACAACAGTAAACAATAAAACACAATAGGCACAAGTATTTTAGGTGGAAAACCCCCTCCAGGTTGAAAACCACCGAACGCTTTTCTAATAAATTCTTTAATCTTTAGCCCCAACTGAAATGAAAGTTACAACTTCTTTGAATTCTAGAAAAGAATTCTTCTCCATCTCCCACTGGAAGGACACCCCTATGCCCTAGTTTCTTCAGTAGTCAATTGAAAGGATGCCCCAACACCCTAAACCAACCTACCACCCTAAAGTGTTCACAGGCTCCAACCTGTAGGTGACTTCATGCACTAGCCTAGCACCTCCCTGCCACCCTATAATGACCAGAAATGAGACAAGAGTGTGGACTCCCATACCAGGGACAATGATTCATGATACAATATGATTTACAATGATTTTCTTGTACTTGACCGAACAACCAATCACACTATGACCTGCAACCCAACCATGCCATGATCCCAACAATGACTCTTATACCTCCCAACAATGCCTCTTCGACTCTAGGAAAATTGACTCTTTTACAATAATGACTCTTTCAATGATGATTCTTTTACAAATTTACAATGATGATCTTTTACAGCACTGACTTTTGACAAGAACTGACACTTGACTTGACATTGTTTCTTGGATCACTTGCAGCTGCTGAGGTACTGTTGTGTTTGCTTCAAGTAATGGTATTTTGGCACTGCACATCCTTCTAGTATGTGTCCAAGTTGTTCTAAAGTGTCTTCCTTCCTGCACCTGCATTAACAAGCAAGACCCAAACAAATACAAAACAATATACTTACGTTGTCCTGCAAAAACATATGTCACAGATGATATTCAAAATTCAAATACAAACACTAATTATACATACCTTGCTGTAGCAGACTTACCCTTGCCTATTGATGTGTGGTCCTTGTTGCATGGATCTTTGAATGCATACTATAACACAACTAGGACAATCCTATCATCTCTGACCTAACAAGTGACACAAACTATCCCTCTAGACACAACCTTACATAAACCTAGCAGACTGTACATACACCATCAATACATATACTAGACAGTCATCATAGTTCTATAAACCTTGACATATTTACATACTTCAGTATTGTTCAATAATATAGTTTAGAATCCTTGGGTGCCTTTAGATGGGTTATGGTCCTACCTGATTTCAACACCATCTGAGCTAAACAAACTACCTTGTTGTTGCAAGATCTTTGATAGTCTTGGCCGGGATACCCTTCGTAATTATCCTCTTGTAACTGATTGCAGGGAGACCTTAATGAGGGCTTAACATTGACGCAGAAACCTTGGTATAGAGGCATTGTCTTACTTGCTTTGATCGTTTTTCAGATAACCATTGTAGTCCTAATCCGTGCCTCCAATGAATTTCAAAACATGTCAATTCTGAGTTGTAATAATAGTTTTAATACAAGCAGATACAACTAGGTCTTCACATGTATTTTGATGCCCTCCCCGCAGGGGTATATGGTCGTATGAAAGAGAGGTTGTGTTAGAGATAAGTGCCCTAGATGATCATCCTTTGATGGCTCATTTCAACACCAGACCGCATTTTGCCACACATGAAGCCTCGGAGGGCCTCAGAAATGACGCGCTGCCACAACCAGCATCAAAAAGATAAAATCCTTATGCAGCCACAGTTTATTGCCTCATAAAACCCTCTCTCTACCACAGAAGTTATGCTACCAGTGCTTCATATCCCAGAATTTCCCACGCTGCCATATCAGTCATATGCTGCAAAAGAATAGTCATACGCTTGCCCAACGAATCACCAAACACATGAAATTGATCACTAACCCTCTGAATTTTCTGCGTTGACTACCTCAGGTTTGGATGATGATTTTGAGAGCCCTTTTCACAAGATCATTCGTTACATTCCGTACATTAAGATATATCAAAGTTTCCTTTTATAAATGATCTCTATGAATAGAGGGGGCTTTCAATAATGACCGTTGGAGGACAAATGAATTTGATGTTTTAATTTTTTACGTTGGAGTTAAAATTATATATATATATATTATATATATATATATCTATTTAACTAAATAAATATCACCTTAAGCCTTAAGCAAATGAATTACATGTTGATTGTGTTTAGAATGTGTTATAGTGTTTTCGAGAGGGCTTCATTAAGTGACTGTTGGAGAGGACACATTTTAATTCTCTATTTTTTTAATAAAATTAATTTAATTCAATAGTTATTGATAAATTGTTTGTTTAAGCTCTAAAGAATTTGTACACTAACCCTCTTTGGTGTGTTTTGTAGGTGACACATGATTGTATTAAGTCAGTGATTGATTTATTGTCTTTGGCTTTTGAATTTGTATAACTTATACGAGGTGAGATTATGGTGAGAACCCCTATCATATACTGACAACTGTTGGTGAATAACGTGTCATGTCTCTACCCTTGTGGTTTTAGCCCACTAATGGGGGTTTCCGACTTCAAACGCAAATAACTCTCAAACTGTGAAGAACTAGGAGGGGTACCATATATCAACGGAAACATCTCAACGAGTAGAATCCATCTAGAAGATCATTGACTCAGAATAGGATGAGTTTTCAAGTCAAAATGCCTATGCAAGATCGGGGTAGCCCTTGGTGCGGCTTGGGTTGACATCAATGACAACCACTGATCAACAAACCCAATCCTCCATTCTTTCTTCCTAGGTGAGGACAAGTATGTTGTGTCTATCGTGTGTCTTCATTTCCATTCATGACCTTAACCTCGACTTACGGCTACTAGTCCTGGTCTACTGCATGACACATGAAATAGAAAAACACAATTGTCACTCCTTTTTAATCAGGGGTGACCTAATCCAAGATCCCTCTTGATCAGGGACTAGTCAAAGCTCTGTTTTAGCTAGGGACCCTTCCATACATCAGAAACTTCTTCTTCATGGGTCCTTCAACAGTTTGATCAATGTCTCTCCTTGATGTCATGAAAAATAGTTGAGCTTCTTTCTTGTAGGGCAACAACCATCGATCGTTTTCCTCCTTAGTTCGTCATTTCATTCCTTTCTTCATGGAACATTTCCTTCTTCATATCTAGAACCTTCGTCATATGACTACTCCTTTCTCATCATGCTTCTTCCATTCATTAGATGAATGCTACTTGTACTTGTAAGTAGCCTTGCATGAACTTATCCAGATGTTATTCAAGAAATCAAATATATCATTAAATCAAATCGTAACTTACTAGATGGCTCTTCATCATGACATATTTTTGTAGGTATCAACACCCTGCATTCATGTTGACACATCTCCCAAAACTATTCATTGTCAAGGGTCTATATCTTTTCCATTAGAGTCTTCATATCTTTCCGAGAGATTTTCTAGTCAAGTCTTCTGGATCTTCTGGATGTTCATTGCCTTCATCATGGTTGTATATCTCACGATCTCTTCCTTCCTTAAACATTCCATTCATAGGTGCTTTTAATCAGAGTTTCTTAGTTGTGATGAACTACCTCATACTTCATATGAGGACATATTATGTTGATTTCATCTAGTGGGTCTTATGTCTTCTTGCATCCTTTCAGAGGAGGAGATCCTTTTTCTATTGATCATGCTTCTTAAGATAGAAGCAATGATCTCTGTTACCTGCAACCATATGACATTACATTATAATATTAAACACAAGCATTCATACCTTATTTTACTTTCAAGTCATCGAGGCTTCTTCCAGCGTCCTTGATTGAAGAGATCTTCAATCCCTTGATCTTCTTCATGTCATCACATCATTATCTCATGGATTCCATAAGTTGGAGTTATTGTTGAAACACTTGCTTCCTCTCTAGATTAGTGAGCCCTCCGCTGAGGATTCCATCAAAGAATTTTGAGGATCTTGTATATCCCCAACTAGCAAATGTTTCCTCTTTAAATTGATGTATGATGAGCCTTGTCCTAGATGACTCTTTCCTTCAATGTCCACTGAGGTTCCTAAGAGCTATATCCTTCATGTTTTGTTTGTCATTGATTTTGGTCTTCATGATTCACAAGGTGTTGTCACGAGCTCTTGTTTCTAATGTTTCCATGATGCCATGATGCATCTTAATATCATGGTCATATCTAGAGATTTAAGAGCTTATGATAGGACCCCTTTTATGAAGGAGGCCATTTAATCATAGTGGAGATCGGTTGCTCCCTCTTTCCTTGGTCCTTTTCTTCAGCTTCCTCCATCTTTCTGGCGATATGAGCTTTCTTTTCACAATTTTTCCATAGAACTGTTTTGTCTTGCTTGAGAACCAAACTTCCCTTTTCTTTCTGCAAATGTTTGATTTCTTTAACCTTCAACGCTTTTACCTTCAAATTGTATTTCTCTATTTAGCATAGAGATCACAAATTGTTGAATGATGTAACCTTCTTGTTCATGGATATTTCTTACCTTGCCTATCAGTTAGAACGATGATGATTATCTTCCTTCCTAGATCTTGTAGATGGAAGATATCCTACATCCTTTGATATCCTTTTCTTTCATGTAGATCAGATGTCATGTGACCTTTTTCATTGCATCTTTAAAGAATGAGTTCATCATCTACATCACTTTGATGTCTTCAATATTGCTATATGAGGGGATCGTTCATAAGCATCCCTTTCCATAAATTCAGAGGAGACCTATTGATATTTTTAATGACTTCAACTTCATAGAGGACTATGACTATCCTCCTTGTTCATGCAAGGAATCTTGATGACCCATCCAACCTATAGATGTCCTTGCAATCATGAAATCATTTAACCAAACTTAATTACAGAATGAAAAGATACTTACTTTTCATGTGAAGATGAAATCTTCACCTTGATCATGTTGATGATGGTTGAAGAAGATGTATGAGGGCTTCTTCTTGGATGATCCTTTTTCAAGTGAGAAATCCTTTCCTAAAATAGAAAATGTTGCTCCCTTTTGATGAGGATGATTTGTTGCTTCCTCGGATGGTCTTCTTCTAGGGCAAGCAGATGATCCTTGCTTGATTTCATAACCTTGGAGATGACAATGCCTTCAATATGCTTTGCCTTCTTTTGTAGTGTAGAACATGACTGCTTCTAGAGTTTCATCTTTCTCCAAGATGATGTAATCTTTGTTTTTGAGATCCTTTGAGCTATCTTACTTTGTAGACAGCTTGATGAGGGTCTTGGTGGTCTTTTGATGATGGTGGTGTGGAGACACAAGTTCTTGATGTGGAGTTACCTTGTTTTTGTAGACTGCTTGTTGTAGACTTGATCCCTTAATCTTGACAAAACCCTTCAACCTTGCTTTGATGTCCTTCTTGAAGATTGATCCTTGTATGCTCTTTTATGCCCTTCCTTTCAATGTAACTATAGCTTTAATACCATGTTGAAGAATCTAGGGCAAGCATGATTAATGTGATTCTTCTTAGGTTGATAGCTATTTGTGAGGCATTTTAATTTTCTTATTGGCACAATCTTCTCTTTGACATTATTAGAGTGTGTGTTTCTTATTTCATAAAATAGCTACCAAAAACAAAGAGACAAGAATAAAAGATGTTGGCATTCTGCTAGGGCCAAAACCTCTCCCTCTTGGAGAGGAAAACCCACACATAATTCTTCTTATAGAGATTCCAATTGATGAACACCAAGACCATGACCCTTGACATGTTATTCCACTCCAAGACCAAGACACCAAAACTCTTCTTTTTCACTGCTGAAGTTATCATCATGACTGCTCCTTCACTGAGATCACTACTGCATCATGACTACTCTTTCATTGAGATCACTACTGCACTGAGGTCTTCGTTATAATCTTTCATGATTGTGATGATACCTGTATGTTGAGATCCTTTCTCTACGTTGAGACTGTGATCATCTTTGTTATCAGCATTGCATTGAGAACTTCACCGAGTATATGACTATGTTCTTTTCACTGCGATCATCCTTGTCATTGTCATGTTATGCATGCATCACTGTAACACTTATGTCGAGAGCGTACTCTTATATCATTCATCCTAGAACCATAGATCTTTCCCCCAATCGAGATAATGTCATAATGTCTCCATCCGATATTCTTGTAACACTTGACTTAACCAAGATTTCAAAGAGGAATGTGAGATCTTAAGACTATTATTACTCACTGTAATCACCACCGAAACTTTAGAGACATCCGAGATTCCGTTTGCCTGCACCCATCCGAGATTTCAGAGATTTTGTACCCTGTACTCCATCCGCAATATCCGAGATCCTTCACTTGCTAAACCATCCGAAAATCAAAAATATAATCCAAATTATTTTAGTTCTTTTATGCTGAACTTAATTGGGTATATATAGTGGTTAGTCCTTCGTATTAAGTTGCCGTGTATCCATGAAGAGTTGTGTCTATTTCTTTGAGCCAACATGAGTGAATCTAATTCTTTTAGGCCGACATCACTGTCTTTAACCTCGCTTTGCTGGCAATCTTCTTCTTTGGAGGATGTTGCTTGTCTTGGAGGGCTACTTGACACTAGGTTGACCCATACTCATGCTCAAGAAGAACTCTTTAACATGACTTTGATTCTGACTTTCCTAGGCCTATGGAATGAGCAAGAAACTCGTTAGAATAATGTAAAAAAATAAAATTTCTTTTTCTTGACAAGTACAAATATCAAAATTACATTTACAAATACCGAACCTAGTTACACTTTTTTCAACATTGCCTCTTAACTAGAGAGGTATTTACAATGATACTTGATCATTCTCTCAATCTAAAGAATTTCTCATAAGAAGAATCAGATTGGTAATCCCATCTGTATAGCATCATTTCAACCAGCATTGCCACAGTGCAAGGCCTTGACTAACAACTCCATCTCTCCACGAGACCATGAGCTACAATGCTGACGAGACCAATGACTAGAGACACCTTCATCATTGTCTCGCAAGATACATACCCACCCAAGTGTTCAGTAAGTATGACCTTCTAGGACTATTCTTATCTTGGGTTCCCAACCCTCAAAGAATATCGGTCCTCTTGCCTACTCTTATCTTGGATGCCCTACACATCCTCAAAGAGCATTAGATGCCAAATGATTACCCAATCCTCCATCCTCTGCTCTGCGCTTCTTAGTCTTTGGTGCTCCTAGCCACCGCAACTGTTACTTCGGCCCTCCTTAGCATCAACTGATACTGGTCCATCCTGCTACTACTGATTTGGGCTCCCGTAGCAAGGAATTGATCCGAGAGATGGGCTCCTCAAGGATCTTGCCCATCTGCAGCTCTTTCGAACTACAACTCTAAATCAGCGCACCTCCCTCCTGGAGGTATCTCGACTATCATGGAAACTCATCCTCCTCCTCAATCTTTGCGGTTGCAACCTTTGGATCATGCTTCTCATTTTGTCGTTCTTCCTGAGAGGACACTTAGTTGTGTAATGACCAAATTCACCACACCTAAAGAATTTGATCTTCAAGACATCTTTCTTCTTCTTTTGTTGTTCCTGCTACCCCTTGGATGCGAGGGTTGCATTCTCTTCCTCCTCCTTGGGCTTCGACCTGCTGCTGCTGCTTCCGTCAAGTTTACACTTGACCAAGTCCCTCCTCAACTCCTCTTGCTTAGGAGCTACCCACATATCATCCCAGTATGGCAAAGTCGCCCTACCCAGGATGCTTTGGACAAAAACTTGCCACTCAAATACTGAGTTTAGGGCCAGTCTTACCATCTTGGAACCTTGAGGTGTTGACCCCATAGCTACCAATTCATCTTGGGTCTCTTGGAGCTTCGTGAGGAAGGGATCAAAGCGTTCCCGCTATTGCATCTTCGTAGATCTCATCTTCTGCTCCAAGTACATCTTTCGTTGCTCAAAAGATCCTTGATACAACGTTGATAATGCATCCCACATCTCTTTGGTAGTATTTCTACCAGCTATATGACAGACTATATGATCCTTCACTCCGTCGAGGATCATTCCTTTTGTCTTTGCCATTTCTTCCTTGTACTTCTTCAGCTAATTTGGATCTGTGGGCTTAGCTACCACGCTGTCAATGTAGAATTTGAGAAAACGCTCATCCAGAAGGCATGACATCCTTGCCTTCCAGATCACATAGTTGGATGCCCCATCCAACCTATCTTGATCTCTCAGTCCACTGGCTACCATCTTTGCCAATCGAAAAGTCGAATAGCCTCCTCTCTCCTCTGCGTAGCACTGGACTGGCCTACGCACTCCCTTCTCGAGCTTGTAGATATGCCCCTCTCTGCTGCTGCTCAACTAGTGAGAATTCAGACTCATTGGCTGGAAGTCCTTTGAGGAAGAATTCCCTCAATTGTGTCTCTCTCTTCCCTCTGACATCTTTCTGCCCAGCAACTGCCTGCAGAAAAATGGCGTCCCTCAAGCTTCTGCTGCGCTGCTCCCTTTGCCGCTGACTAATTTCGATCTGGAAATCTTACCTCTCTGTCGACTCACTCAAAGAGAGATTTACCACGACTCTAGCCTTCCTGACCTGAACTACGCAAACCCTCTAGGGATTCGAATTGCTGCCCTTGCAGGAATTTCAAATTCCCTTCTTTCTTTAGCGTTGGATCTCAGGCCTTGCTCTTCTTGCTTCACTTGCAGCTCTGGTACCATGTGAAAATTCCTAAACCCATAATCCCTACTACAACAAACTGATGATACTTCTCCTAATTGTTAATCCATACAAGTTATTCACTGTGTTCTATGGTAAGTATCGAAGTAAATACAACTGCGACATTCACTTTTAAAATAATATGCCGAAACAAGAAACTGAATAGGAAAGAGATACAACACAAGTGACACAGTTACTTTTAGACAAATGTCCTCAGAAAAACCCAATGCGGGAAAAGTAGTGCAACAACTTTGAGGGTTTTATTATTATGCATTAGTAATTTTTGAATACAACTTTTGGATGCCTTCCCGACAATCCTGTTACAGAGAATATCATTGACAGAGAGATTAGTAAGATTACCTCACATTATCACTGGAAATATTCGTTGATCCAACCGTTGAATTAAAACCCTTGGCTGCCTCTGCGCAGTGTTTGTGTCAGCCCAACGTCACATTGTCTAGGATCTGCATCACTATTCCTAGCTAATCAATTTTCCTCTGAGATTCAGACTTCTTCTGCCCCGATCTCACGCCCTGACTTCCAGCTACAAAAATAGAACCCCCCAACAAATTTCAGACTCCATCAAGGCTTCTGCGTGGGCCTGCGTAGCTTTACATCAACCGCTTCTGGCTCAGCGCTGCCTCTTCCAGATCTCTCTCTACCTCCTCTGCTGAGTATTCCTAGATCAGGAGAAATCTCCAACCGGAACTATCCGTACCTCTCAATGCAAAAGCTCACTTTGAATTTCTCACCGGCAATTGCTCTACTTTAGAAATTTGATCTTCTGAACCCTTTCTGTGTGTTCTCCAAGTGCCCCTCAAGCCTCTTCTTATATCTTTTTTTGGACAACCAATGGTCCAGATTAACTTCTAATCAATGGCTTAGATCATTTTTGCTTGATCCTCGTCTTCTTCTAGAAGTTACACCCACATTTTAGATTAATACCCATTAATTATTTTAATTTCCTAAGTTTAAATTTAGGGTCCCATTAAAAACAATTAATTATTTTAATAAAATTGTCTCCGGGTGGAATTTCTCAAAACGATTTCTGGGTATTGGAGAATGCATGTGTCTAAGCCTCCTTACAAAATTTGAGACTTAGAGCACATCCGATGCTACCAAAAATCAACAAAGGGAGCAGGACCATACAACCAAAATCGGGGTTTTTTGTGAAATAACATCCCTAGGAACAAACGGCCAGTAAAAAATATCCCAGGGGACCAGAATCCAAGGTTAATTCCTAAAAGGGGTATAAGGGACAAAAGCATAGACCTAGCCTATTCTTTCTGCTGAATTCCCCCATTAATCCATACCCAAAGGTGTCCATGATAAGCAAACTACAATACTCAATGTCTAAATGACAAGGCACACCTTTAGATTCGAGAGACCCACCTTCAAACATACAGTCATGGAAGATGGGCGAGGGACCACCACGCTGGCTCAGGTGGTGGAGAAATGTCACAATGAGTTAGATGATGGCTGCGAGGGGATGCTAGCTGTCAGTTGAGGACCATCTTGGAGAAAAAATAATTGTCCTAGGGATATTACCCACAAAATGGTGGGTCACAGGCTCTAAAGCAAATTGCACACCCATGGAAGCCTATAAATACAAGTGACCTCAAGCTCATTTGGACATCACCAAGCATCAACTTATCTTCTTCATTGATTGGTTCCCACAGGTCAGAGGTAGGGTTGCCATCAAAGGTTCGTAAAGGTCTGAAATTATAGGGTCCGGGACTCACATCTGTTTTAGGGTTTTGGATTACAGTCACAAGCAAATCACTGGGCAAATTCGTCCACAGTTGCTGGCTTGTAAGAGTAAAGGTTGTGACTAAAAGCCTCTAGCTGCTCGCACAGCCCCTCATGCATGCGATCGAGAAGTTTGACTGAAATTTACTATTGACAGAAGTTGACCGCAAACTGGAAAATTTGTCTCTAATATATTCTAATACTGGAAACTTGTTTTTGAATGTTATTGGGTTATTTTGTTGGATAATATTACATTGGGTGTGAAAATTCCAAAATTCAGAATCCTATTGCAACAACTGATTAAGTTTCTTCTATTTGTTAAATGAACTGAACAAATTATTTACTGCATCCTACGGTAAATATCGAAACTAATACACTCAGCCTTCATACATACAATACTATGGAAGAAAAATAACGCTGGAAGAATAGATGTACACACACACAAATACACAGTTATTTTTGGACGAATGTCCTCGGAAAAACCCAACTTGGGGAAACCGTTGCAGCAGTTGATGGTTTTATTATTATGCAGTAGTAAATCTGAGTACAAATCTATGGATGCTCAAATCTAGCAATCCATGCAGAGAAATGACTGACATAAAGTCTAGTGAGAAAAATCTCACTCCCACTGGCGATCCGACATTGACCTTGGCTCAAGATTAATTGCTCTCTGCTGCCTCTGCATAGTCCCTGACTCAGCCTACACAATGTTGCTTCCCACAACTCGGACCAGTGTCTCTCTCGCTAACTGATCAATTGTTGTCTGGAAGATCGATTCTTCTCGCTATTGGGCTCCCACTGCAGCTTTCAACACTGAATCACTACTTCTCCCCTGCAAAATACGACTTCCCCTCTGAAGCACTGCACTGCCTCTCTGTGGAACTCACTATCTCTCTGCTATGCTCTCACTGGACTGGTAAATCTCCCTCCGACCTTACTATCCCTGCCCCTCCCTCATTGCTTCAATCTCACTGAATCACCTCCGACAACTGAATGCTGCTACTCGATGTGAAAATTTCTAACATGAAATTCTACTGCAGTGACTGATTTATTTCTCCTACTTAAATAATTTATTTACAAACTCTTCAATAAACATCAAAATAAATTCTACTGCAGTTGTCACATAATAGCATAGAGAAAATAATAGTGATATACAAGCACAAGAATCAATCACATCAACATAGTTAATTTTGGACAATTGTCCCTGTAAAAACCCAATGCAGGAAAACTGGTGCAGCAAATGAGGGTTTATTTATTATTCTTCAACAACAATCTCTTTACAAGGAACGAATTTACAAAATATAGACACCTCTGAGAGAAACACCTGAGAAAAGTTTTCCCTTTGCTCTCAAGAAATTCTAACATCACGGAGACCCTTCATCCTTCACTGCATCACCTCAACATCACTTTTGCGTGACGACTGCGTCCCTTGTTGTGTTGTCTCTCTGATCTTCCCTCTGTGTTGTCCCTCTGATGCTCTGCGTCACCTCCTCCTTAGTCTCTGACTGATGTTCATGCCCTCCTCTTTCTTCACCCTGCAACTCTCCCTCTAAAATCAAACTCCTTCTCCTTGAGAATCGATTTCCCTCGTGTTACTAAGTATTTTCTCGATATGTCTCCAAATGACTCTTAAGTATTCTCTTATACTTTTCATGTTGATGAATCAATGACCGAGATTAAGTCCCTAATAAATGGCTAAGATTAAAACAGACTCGATCCTCGTCTCTTAGAAGCTTCTCACCCATATTTTTATTAATACCCATTAATACTTTTATTTTCCGAAGTTTAGACTTATGAACCCCATTAAAAATATTAATTATTTTAATAACTCACAATCTGGGTGGAGTTTCTCCGAACAATTTCTGGGCCTCGAGGATCTTATGTATTCTAGCCCCTCCACAAAATTTTGGAGGTAGAGCACATACGATGCTACCCAAAATCAACACTCCCTCTTAGCGAGGAATGTCCACTAGCAATATTTCCCAGCAGAAGTATCACACTGATCCATGGCACCGGTCCTTTGCGTTGTTGATGCTCGACCTATTGCCCCTCATCTACTGTGCTGCTGCAGCCTGTAATTCTGCCCATGACACTGCATTGTCACTGCTACATCTGTACTGCAGCTCCCGCTGAATATGCTGCATCATGTTGCGCATAGCACTGCTACTGCTAACTACTATACTGCAACTTCCTATACTATCCGCTTCTGCTACTGAAATGGTTTCTCAATCATTCCCATCTTCTCCCTGAAAAAAAAAAATAAAAAAAAA
>APFE030634587.1:0-15104 GCA_000404065.3 Pinus taeda | reverse complement strand
CTCACCCTTCGAATGCCTCCTGTCTTGTTGGTCCTTCGACCTTTTTCTGTTTTGTTGGACCCTACAGCTGCCTCTATTTCCTCTAGTTTTTTTAAAAACTCTCAACTTTGTTTGTTCTCTGTTTTTGTATCTTCTTGATGCCTCTGACCATCGGTTTCCTCTTTCCACTGGCTCTTTGGCTTCCTCCTCGGTCGTTGTAGATTCCTCTGCCTCGCTTGATCCTTCGGCTTCCCTCTTTGGTCGTTGTGGCTTCCTTTATCTCTTCATGCTCACCAACATTCCTGCCACGTCACCGTCGCAATCAAAATCGCCATGATTCAGCCCACTGAACCATCAAAACCCCAGTGGTAAGCTTTTTGGCCTAAAAACCCCGGGCAACACAAATACTGAAATACACAGGAAATATGTGAAAAAATGGCTAAAACATTAAAGGCCGGACTTAAAATTTATTGTGCCCGCATTTATAACTTTATTGGGTCCACTCCTTCACAACTTTATTGCAATCAACACTTTATAGAGTGACAAGGCTTTACAATATGTGTGATACATGACTCACAATATGACGGACGTGATATTATTATAGGTTGTATTTAATGCCTCTATCGGGTCCATACATATATATCGTAATTAGTGATTCGGGGGTGACAGCCCTTTATACATTGCGATATGAGAGTCCCGATAGGCGGACGCGATGTTATTAAGGGTTGTTGGCATAACCCGTTTGGGTCCGTGTATATACTCCTCCGCTCTTAACTTAACCCATAACTTGATTTTTGCCAATATTATGTTATATCACATTGTAATGGTCTGTGGGTCCACACACACACAGATATATATATTATATATATATATATAATATATATTTATATATATATATTATATATATATATATGCTGCCTCTATACTCCGATATATATGTATTTCTCCGCTCGGATAGTGTATTTTGATATATGTACACTTTGTCTCTGATAGTTTATATTGCGCACATATATATAAACTCTGCCTCCGATAGTGTATATTGTGCACATATATATATATAAACTCTTCCGCTTTTCTCTATGCTCCGCTCCTTTTAACTCTTCCGCTCTTCTTTGGTTGGCATACATTACTCCTGATATGGCTCCGGTAGCTCCGATAGCTGTGTTTTTATCCTCCGATAGCTCTGTTTGATCCTCTGATATGTTCTCCTTTGGTATATATATATGACATATATATAGCTCTTCCTATAGCTCTATTTTGCCTCCTATGGCATGTTAACTCCTCTTTTGTTGACTTCTTCCTCTCGGTTCTTCTTGGGCATGTATTACATGCAATGCTCTTTCGATGTGGCTCCTCTTGCTCTAATGTCTTCCTTTGGCTTTGCAATGACCTCCTCTGATGGCTTTTGCCTTTTCTGATATGCCTCTCTTGCTCTAATATTCTGCAATACTCTTAAGCATAAGCGATAGCTTTGATATTCTTCCTTTGTTAACTCTTGCTCATGGCTTGGATTTCCTGATGCCCTTGCTCCTGTTTCTTCATGGATCTATTCTACCTCCCCTTGGCTTCATAACTTTAGCTAGTATCTAGAATATTGCCATATTGACATCAATGACAACCTAGGTCAACATGAACTTCGTATCTGTTGTAATGTATCTTTGGATCATAGGGGGGAATGTTAGATGATCCAAAAATAAATATTATCATAGGCAATTAAGTTAGAATAAAATAATTATTAATTTAAGATATTAAATTAATAATTATTAATCTAGAATATTTAATTATTTAATGGAGACATTTAGACTTAGTATATTGTTGTAAAAAATATAACTCTACAAATGTGTTGCATCTTAGGCTCTAATTTAGGAGAATTGTTAGTAAGTTGTTTGAATATCTTTTATTGTAAGTGGACATTTGTTATTTCATAAGTGATCCATAATTAGAGGTAGTTAGGACATTGATTTTATAAATAGCTCATTGCAAGAGTGTTTGGTTGTTTGTGTGTAAACTCTTGCCAAAATCAATATGTAATTTTTTTTTTCTTTTTTCTTTTTTTCTTTTTTTCTGATTAATAAAATTACATGTCTGAGGACGCTTCTGCCATTATTATATAGGAAATGAATTAAAATATATGAATGTTGGCAAGTTAGTTTCTAGTTTATTTGGCTCATACATCATTGGTTAGATAGTTGAGCCCTTTGCCTAGGATATAGAAAAATCTCCTTTAAAATCGATATGTTAATTTATTTATAATATATTCATTATACATATATTTTCATATTTTCATGTCTTTTAATTTATTTATTTTTATGTTTATTAACTATCTTATCAACATATTCATATAACATATATTATGTCGTATATTTATGTCTTCTAAACTTATTTATTTTTTAATTTGTGTTAATTATTGATAGTCAATAATTCGTAAATTCTTGTAGTGGAGATGTCTTTTAGACGCATTTGAGCATTATATATAATATTATATATATAGTTTCGTATATTACATAAATGTATGGTGCACTCCCTTGGTTGTGAATGGTATATCTAACAATGCTATTATTATTGATGATTGTGTGTGTTGCGTGCAAAATTGATATTAGTTTTCTTTCCTTAAATTTGATCTTAAATGTATCATATTCTCTTCATGCTTATAGAGCAAACCACACTCATTGGGGCGCATTCGTGAACATAAATGAATCACCTTAATAGAGCTTGACCTAACAATCATGTAAGAATGATTTTGCAATAGCGATATTATAATAGGAGGGTGGGGGGAATTTAGTTGTAAATAAATGATTTTAAATGAATTAGACTGAAGTTGACTTCACAATCAAGTGAAAAAGGGGTTTGACATATTGATGATAGAATATGGTGGAGATTTTCATATAAATAAATGAATTTCAAGATTATAACACTTGATGGAGCCAAGTAAGAGGATCAAAGAATTTTAAGCTTGGAAATTGTCAACCATCAACTTATAAGAGAAGATTGAAGAAAACAAAATACAAATTGGAAAATCTCCAACCTATTTTAGAGAATATGATTATAATAAATAATAACAAATCTCAAATATTTTAATATAGATGAAAGAAACAAGATCTTTATGGCCACATGTTTATTTCGATGGAATGTCCATAAAATAGTTAAATGCGTCTTGGTGATGGTGTTGGATACCACCAACATGCAAGGGGGTATCCTTGATGAAATGTCCTAATTAGACCTCGCACCGTTTTGTGTGGGAGCCCTTTCAGAGATAAGGCCTGATTGCCATATATTCTTAGAGATTTTTCTTATCTAGGCTAGTTAGCACAAGAGAGTAATGTACATGTACTTTTTAATGAACAAGTGAGTATGCCTTGTGGAATGTGCATCTGCAAAATGTATCAAGGTTCTTCTATCGAAAGGGGGAGAAAAGTGAGGCTTTAAAGAGTAATAGTATTGATCTATAAAGACACACGAGCATATACATATGAATGAATCATTGAACAACTAGTGAAATAGTTCACATAGAAGCAACGATTGTTAAAACACATACAACACACCTTCAACAAGATAATTACTAAAGCCACCAAAATAGTTCTTCTTTCCTTAGTAAAGAAGAACAAGATTGAAGAAGAATTAGAAGTCAAGAACTTATACTACTAAGTCCTCTCTTACACATATACTCCCTTGGTCTTCTATTCGAAGTTTTCAATTGTTTTCATTTATGTTTTGATCTTTACAATGTGTAGGTCTAACAAGTATTGTTAGAACACCTTTTTATTTTGATAAAGTTGTATGTATCCCTCAAGTTTGGATTAAGATGGAGCTCTCGCCATTTTACCAAAAATAAGTATCTTACTCCTTGTCTTATCTTTTATGTTTGGTTTCTCTCTCTTATCAAGATGTGTTTGTATTATATGCTAACAATCTCTCTTTATATTTTTCCTTGGCTAGGAAAGCTTACTAATTTCTCAAGAACCATGGAGAAGACTTTAGAGGATAGACTTGAAGCATGAAAGAAGGTCTGCCCTTCAAGAATTGTTGTCATACAAGGTTTGTTTAGGAACTACTCGAGGTATGTCTTAAAACTATAAGTTTGCTATAAAGTTCTCTTCATACAAAAGGAATGGTCATTCTTTCTTTTAAATTTTGCTCTACATTAGTAACATCGTTATGTCCATGGTTTTAAAACAACATACATCGCAAACATTCAAAGAATAGTCTAACAATATTTATGACATACCATGAAAGAGTGATGGCTCATCGAGCTTTAAAACTAAGCGAAAATTTCAAGATAAATCAGTACAGTTAACACCACTAGCTCCAATTGGAGCGCTAGAGCAACCACTTTCTCCTTTAAAAGAACTATCTTCCTCTCTAATTCCTAATAGGAGAGGCCAAGGTGAAAAGTCCTTTGCATGAGCTATGAGGGTGTATACATAACAAATGGGGTGACTATTAACCTCTCTTGTGACTCTTGGACTACCTCATCACTGTTTGACTTCTCTATGACTCTTTGACTCCATGAATTTTCACATTTTATGGATGACTCTTGGACTTCCACTTTACATTACATTTCTCTAATATTGAATTTACATAACCCAAAAATGTTGTGGCAAATGATTACTTGTGACAAGACATGACATGACACTAATGACATGGATTGCATGATGATATGGCAATTCCAAGCCACTCTTGTTGCTGCTTTATTTGTGTCTTCTTGAAAGATGGAATATGTTCTTCTTCCTCCTTCAAAAGGCTTGAAGGTAGGGAGTCTTTAATGCGATCTACATTTCTAATTGTTGTCGCAATCTAATGTCCCTTTTTCTTTCATCATTGATCAACTTGTCTTTCTAGCTACCAAGTTGTCTTTTAGTGGGGTCTCCTTCTTCATCTCCTTCATCATCATCCTACCATAACATGATAGAATATTTGCAACTAAAATCCACTCATGACAAGACACCATTAGTCTGATAAACCTTAGTCTACCATGCTTCATGACAATCATTGACTGAGCTAGAACTAGGTGATACGATGGGAGATAGGCTCAATGATTGTGTAGCTCAGGATGTCAAGGGCCATGACTGAGCCTTGAGACTATGCAATGCACAGTTCAAGCAGGCCAGGACTAGACAATTATGCAGTTGAGGGGCTTAAGGGGTCGGGTTGAAGGCTTGATACTTGAGGTTGCCCACTGTGCAGTTCTGGAGGGGCAGAGGTCAATGGATTGCATAGTTCCACAGTTGAATAGGTCAAGGTTAAGGCATGTTGCTTGAGATTGCGTAGTGTGCAGAAGAGGATGATTGGACTCAAGGGTTGAGGGTAAGCATTGAGACTACATAGTGCACAGTTCTGGAAGGTAGGGACTATGCATTACACAATCTCAAGAGGCAAGGTTGAAGCCCGAGGATTGAGACTACTAAGTGTGCAGTTCAGGAGGGCTGAGTGAAGTCAAGTTGCTTGAGTAGGAACTTTTCTGCATTTGGCTAAGTGTGGGATCAGTGAGGCAAAAATGAACATTGAAAAACCTCAAGTATGATCATACACATAGAATAGTTGGCGACACAACATTGATCAGTTAGAACACATGAACAACATACTTCCCTGAATGCGATGGCATTACAACAACTGTTCCTAAGTGCGACATTAAATGCACACTTTGCGACGACAGTGATGACACCTGTGCAACAATGCTTGAAATTTTGGGAATGAGTGTGATACATGTCTACATGTTAAGAATGACTCATGAGCACCAAGGTTACCCCTTGAAACAAACCAAAACTACGTTTGTGCGTTGTGCGACATTTGTCACGCTAAAAGACGACACTTTGATTTTCTTCTAAAAGGGACAAGAATACTTTGAGAAAATACGTGTGATGACATTTTATACTTGCGACGACAACATGCAAAGTCAAATTAGGCTCCAAAATTTGGATGTGGGCCAAAATTTTGGAGGGTGTTGTAGCAGTGACAACACTTCCCTAGAAAATTTGATATTTGTTGGAGGATATCTTAGATTCCTTCAATATAGGTAAGTAGACAATGTTAAGGACTAGCCTTTTAAAGAAGAAGGGAACATCTTTATATAGAGAAGGTTAGTAACTATGAAACTCAGTCAACCACTTGTGGTTTGTAGTGAGTGATCTCTATTGTGAGGCTTATTAATCTCACACCATATATAGAGAATTATGGCCATTGTATATCTTGTAAAAAGACGTAACTCCTATGCTTAGAACTAGTTACAAACATCACTACAACTCTCCTAGTAACAAAGTGGTGATTGTTTACATTGTGTCATATCCCTATGAACACATGAAGACATGGGTAAAACACATGGTAGGATTTTAGTCCTCATTTTGCATGTCAGTCTCATAATTCACAATGATTTGATGCTCCATGAGGCAACATTTATCATTCTCTAAGGTAAGAGATCAAATTCACTTTTCGTGGCATGATAAGCCAACTCCAACTCAAATAATCCAAATCACTCTCCTAAAAAATTGTTGTTTATAATTGATTTTATTCCCTTGTGAGGGGAAAACTTCTCTTTGGGGTGGCTATCGGCTAAATGTGGCAACATGGTACCTTCCACATGTGAAATAAGGGTCAAAGCAAGTCATAGAAAATCTATGGGCCACTCTCAAGACAAGAAAAACGGAAAACAAGCCTTAACACATCAAATGAAGCAAAATCAAGCAAATTCAAAGAATCATCCACCTAATATTGGAATGTTGAGTGAGATAAAGGGAGCGTTGGACATTTCTTGACATTGAAAGACTTCTAAGCATCATTCGAAGCCATTCTTAAATAAAATGTTGGCCAAGTAAATGCAATTGTTTCCTCGTTCAAGCAATTTGACTTCCTTCTTTGTCGACATTGCCCCTCCTTTGAGGGTTTTAAGTAATGTAATGATTTAGCCTTCAAGTATGTGGTGGATGACAAGTCAGAGTTTCTTGAAGTTTCTTAGCATAAACTAAGGAGCTAAGGAGTAGAATTGTTAGAAGCCCCAACTATAAATATGAGAGCTCCATTCATCCTACCAAATCATTGTGAATTGTTGAGATCATTATGCCATAATGTAATATTTTCTTGAAGCTTTGGTGTCAACTTTGAAGTCTTTCTTTCTTGGATATTCTTTATAATTCTAAAGTCAATATTTTTTGGATGCAAGACTATCAAGATTGATTCATTTGAAGTGCAACTTTGTCACTTGGAAGAAGATGTGGTAAATTTGTCACATTTCCATTGTTGGTATGAGGTAAGCATTGAATCATCTTGTTGGGCCATACCCAAATAGTTCCTTGACAATGGTTTTGATTTTATTTCATTTTGTAATTGATTTTGTGGTTGAAGACTTCGCCTTGGAAGGATCCCTTCTAATAGGACTTGGTTTCATAACTTGTCTTGATTAGACAAAAGGATAATTTATATTTTATGATTCTAGCCTCTTGTTCTAATCTACAAGCATTGTATAAGAAACTTAAGAGGGGCCTTCATCTTGACCTCATTAAGCCTTAGTGGAGATAAGACATTAGCCCTAAATCTAATAACCAACCAATTTTTTTTATACAATTCAATTTCATGTATTTTCTTTTGTTTCTATTATTCAAAAATATATAAAAAAAATAGAAAACAAAAAATTTAAAAGATACAAATACTAAAAGAACTCATCTTCTCAAGTTGACATCTTGGGGTTTGTGCCAGTTTCATATCATCTAATGACTAAAGTAAAACTTGACCCTCTTTTGTATGATTTAAATTGCTCTAGCATTTGTTGTTCAAGGGTATTTAAAGCTCTTTTCAAGTCAGGAATCAATTTACAACCACATTATTTAAGGATCTGTGAAACCCTAAGCCTAGGGTTCAAAGGGAAAACGTAAAATCTAATCCTTGTGAACCTAGACTCACTTCTAATTTGTTTAAGTGCTTATTTATTCTATTTAGAAGTGATTTTAGTTTCCCAAAGAGATTAAGTGTTTATTATTCATTGGAAGATATCATGAGGTTGGCTCTAACGAAGTTTTCCCTCTTATTATGCAAAATATAGCTCATATTGTTATAACATCAGTGTTAATTGAACAAATTTGTTGTTGAGTTGTTATTTCATTTATATTCCATTCTATAGATTAAGCACCCATGGATACCTGATCCTAATGTATTTCCATGCTCTTTGGTTACTTGGAAAAAGCATTAAACTTGTATTTTATGTGTTTTTATAATTTTACGAGTATCAGAATATCAAAATACTCCATGGTTATTAATAGAGTAGCAAGGAAATGTTGTAAAAGAGGTCATTCGTAAAATTAATTTTCTCATAGTATTTTCTTCAAACATAAATAATATCTTAATAAAGAAAGGTGAATTTGGTGGGGTACAAACTCATGACCGACATACCTTCCTTAAGGTAATTATTTTGTTATATGTTGAATCTATTAGTATACATCTTTTTCATATTTTTTTCATTCACCACTTTTTTACAGTATGTTCTACATCCTCTAATCATGTACAAGTTAATGATTCCTTTTTTGTTATAGTATGTTTTACCTATATCTTTTCCACACAACTTTGACAACAACATAAAACAAGTTATACATGATCTTGGAAAATACATGAGGTAAGTGTAATAATACTTTTTATGCAACATGTTTGATGTAGAACAAGTTGACGCGTGATTTAATTGCAATGTATACACTTTTTTGTTAAAACCTTATGTGATTTCCTTGCATCACTTGTAGGTGGTTCTCATCTATTCCTCGGTTGATGTGTGAAATGAAAAAGAACCTACCTCTAGCATATTTTAATGCATGAGAACACTACCTCATACACCTAATTAAGGAGGTTGAAATGTGTGAAGTTGTACACAAAAGGTCAATGTGGATTATGGAGAGGCATTTGAAATCATTGTAGGCCTTTTTTTAACAAAGAGCATGTCTTGAGGGCTCTATGGTGGAGGGCTATATAGGATAACTTTCCTTAGTGTATATTAGTCATTGTCTTCCTAAATTAGTAGAAAATATGAATGTTCCTTGAATTTGTGTGTGAAAATTCCTAATCCTCAAGGAACCCCTACTGCAACAAATCTAAATCTACTTTACCTACTTATTTTTTTAACTTATCAAGTTATTCTTCTGAATACTGAAGCAAATTACTTCTGCAACCTACACTAATTAAATGTTTGATCTCATGAAACAAAAAATAGAGAAGAAAACAAGATACATAGGACACTTATTTTTGGACACAATATTCCCTGAAAAAACACAATGCATGAAAATCGGTGCAACATATCTGAGGGTTTATTATTATGCAAGAGAAATATCTGAATACAAATCTAGGATGCTTATCTAGCAATCCTTTATAGAGAAAACACTGGACAAAAGGCTGGTGAAATGATGTCACCCTATCACTGGAGAAATAATGATTGATCCTCAACTCTGGGAGGCTTTGCATTATCCTCTGATGGCCTCTGTGTCAAACTACATCCCCTGGGGCAGCTTCTGTGGCACCCTTGCTGGGTATTACACTGCTTCTCTTATCTGGATCTTCTGCTGGCTGAGAATTCAACTTTCTTGCCTCCAATCTCACACCCCAGCTTTCGACAAATGCAAATCAAATTCCCTCTACAGAATTTCAAATTCTCGTCACTGACTGCACTGCCTCTGTGTCGGCACTGCGTAGGCCAACGTCATCCCTCCTTTAGACGTCTTTATGTCCTCTCTCTGCCTTGTATTCTTCAAAAAATCCTTCTCCTGGATTCTCACTGCCCCTCTGCTGCAGAACGATCACCTATTTTGAATTTCTCAGCTTCCTAGCCCTAGAAATCGAACTCCAAATCAATTTGTTCTCTACGTGTGTTTCCAAATGAACCCCAAGACTCCATCTTATACCTTTCATGTTGAGTCTTCAACGACCAAGATTAAGTCTCTAATCAACGGCTAAGATTAAAACATGACTTGATCTGCCTTCTAGATCATTCTATCCCATATCTTGATTAATACCCATTAATATTTTAATTTCCCTAATTTTAAACTTAGGAACTCCATTAAAAATATTAATTATTTTAATAAAATACAATTTTGGTGGAATTTCATGAAACAATTTCTGGGTTCTTTAGAATTCATGTATCATAGAATCTCCACCAATTTTCAAGGATAGGGCACTTGTGATGCTACCAAAAACGAACACTCCCTCTCAGCGAGGAAAGCTCTGTAACAATAATGTCCACCTACATGTTGCTCTGTTTCATATTTGTGCCACTCCCACTGCTGCCATTGAGGTTGACCTTCACTAGGTCCTTAATTCTTCTTGTTGAAGAGCCACCCACATCTCCTCCCATGAAGGTAGTATTTCCCTACCCAATATGCTTTGGACGAAGACTTGCCATTCATCGGAGACTCCATCCAGGGTTATCTTCACCATTGCAATTGACTCAGTGAACCCTACTACACCAAGATGGTCTCTAGTGTCCTAAAGACATTGAAGATAGAGGTTCACCCCTTCTCCTTTCTACATCAAATTCCACTGCAACTTCTGCTCTAAATATGTCTTGTGTTGTTTGGAGGAGCCTTCATACATAGACAACAAGGCTTCCCACATCTCCCAGATCGCATCCTTGCCCTGCAAGTGTGAGACCACATGATCTCGAACTCCATCGAGAATGAGCCTCTTTGCCTTCCCCTGCTCGGCCTTGTACTTCTCCTTTTGATAGTTGTCAGTAGGAACAACTACAACATTTTTGACGTAGGCCTCGAGATCATATTCCTCTAGAACAACTAAGATTCTAGTCTTCCATATGACATAGTTGGGGTCTCCGTTCAACCTGCCTTGATCTCTGAGCCCATGGGATGCCATCTCACCCAACTGTCGAACTTTCTCCTCTAGTCATTTCTTAGTACTGCTCAGCTGCTTAGCAAGTGAGAAATTTTAACTTTTTGGTGGAAAGTTCTCTGAGGAGAAAACTCCCCTTCTACGTGTCTTCATTCTTTTCTAGCAAATTTTTGCCTCAGTAGAAACTGCTCCCTTCAAGCACTGCGATGAGACTCTACATCACTCCCTCTACCTCTGCAAACTCATGAACTGGAAATCATATCTCTATCGTCTCACTCAGAGAGAGATTTCCTCGGATCTGCTTCCCGGCAAGGAGTGTGCAATCAGTTGAAGGGGATTCAAATTGCTTCCAACTGCAAATTTTGGCCTCATTGCTCAGAACTGGATCTGCTCTTCCCTGTTTCAAAATCAATTCTGTGATACCATGTGAAATTTACTAACCCTCAAGGAACCCCTATTGTAGCAAATCTGAATCTACTTCACCTACTTGATTTTTTAACTTATCAAGTTATTCTTCTAAACGCTGAAGCAAATTACTTCTGCAACCTACACTAACTAAATGTTTGATCTCATGAAACAAAAAACAGAGCAAAGAACTAGATACATAGGACACACTCATTTTTGGACACAATAGTCCTCGGAAAAACCCAATGCGAGAAAATCGGTCAACAACTCTGAGGGTTTATTATTATACAAGAGAAATATTTGAATACAAATCTAGGATGCTCTTCTAGCAATCCTTTACAGAGAAAATACTGGACAAAGGCCGATGAAATGATCTCACCATGTCACTAGAGAAATAGTGACTAATCCTCAGCTTCGGGAGGCTTTGCATCACCCTCTGATGGCCTCTGCGTCAAACTGCATCACCTTGGGCAACTTTTGCATCACCCCTACTGGGTATTACGTAGCTTTTCTGCTCTAGTTGAGAATTCAACTTTCTTGCCTCCAGACTCACACCTTGGCTCCTAGCAATTGAAAATCCAATTCCCTTTGCAGAATTTTGAATTCCCCTCACTGACTGCACTACCTCTGCGCCAGTACTGTGTAGGCCAATGTTAGCCTCCTCTAGACATCTTTCTTTCCTCTCTCTGCCTTGTATTCTCCAGAAAGTCCTCTCGGATTCTCACTACCCCTCTAATGCGGAATGACCACCTAGTTTGAATTTTTGAACTTCCTAGTCTTAGAAATTGAACCCCAGATCAATTCGTTCTCTCCGTGTGTGTTTCCAAATGAACCCCAAGCCTCCATCTTATAATTTTCCTATCGAGTCTTCAATGGCTGATATTAAGTCTCTAATCAACGGCTAAGATTAAAACATGACTTGATCCACCTTCTAGATCATTATCACCCATATTTTGATTAATACCCATTAATATTTTAATTTCCCTAAGTTTAGACTTAGGAACTCCATTAAAAATATTAATTATTTTAATAAAATACAATCTGAGTGGAATTTCACCAAACGGGTTCTGGGTTATTTAGAAATCATGTTCCTTAGCCTCTCCACCAATTTTCAAGGCTAGAGAACTTCTGATACTACCAAAAACTAACATTGTGATGTCAACGCCATCAAACAGTTTGAAGGGGAGGACCTATTAGGGAAAGGAAGAATGAGGAAAGTGAAAGGTGGTTGCTAGATAGTACATATTTATAATGCTTTTGATTAATTATTAATTTTTATCTATATTGAACTTATTTAATTTTAATTCTTCCATAAATTATTAAGCTTTACCATGATACCTAATGATTAAGAAATTTTATTTTTTTATATAGTTGGTTGAGAGTAGGATGCAATATACTTATACATTGGAAATAATATTGATTAGATGAAGGTGTGGGTAGAACATTGTAAACAATCTTATGGTAGGCTATCATGGGAAGGGGTGGCTACATTGGATAAATATGCTCATTGTAATCAAGATACTAATCTTATGTAGAGAAAAAATGATTTTGGCATATCGTTTAAAAGATAAACAAACAAGAATATTCATCCAATAGTTTTTAGTTTTTCCCATTATATTAATGTATATGGCTTAGTTGTTTTCTTTAAATATTTTCAATGTCTAAATATGTTTATTAACTTACAATGCCTTTTTTTATAAGTGGGCATATTGCAGTTGAAATATGACAAAGCTATGTGGTGCAATGACCATAAATTTCACATCAAAAAGTTGAATGACAAGAAGAAAACCTTTAATTATGGGATAACTACAATCTTCCAGGCCACTAATGTTTCCTCTAGAAGTGACAGACATCTCGAAATATTTGAAAATACTTGACTGTGACCTTTCTCTGAAGTAGTCCCATTTGAGGTCAAATAGTACAAGTTAGAAATGCATGGACGTGATCCTGAAAGAACTATTATTGTGCATGCTAGTGGGTTTACCAAATTCAACACAAGGATGTTTTAGTCAGATATCAAGTGTTATGCTCTTCCAAGCTAGTGTGAGTGGGTCTTTTACTTAGAGGTTCCAAGTAAAGTGGCTTGGTCATACTTTGTTAGATATGATCCAAGAGAAAGGACTGTAAATTATAATGTAGCAGAAAAGGATGACACTTAAGAAGATGCCACAAATTATTTAGCACAAGTAGTTGTGCCAGATCAAGAAGTCAAAGAAGTTCAACTACATGTATATGACAATTTTATCGACGATGATTTTATTGGCGATGAAATTATCGAAAATGACGTTGATGGTGATGTTGTCATGGCCAATCGTTTCAACATTGGTTCTAAACAAGAAGATACAAATTTGAATTTGGATGAAGAAGAAGATCAATGGTTTTGAATTGTTGAAATGTAGGAGGTAATATATTGTTATTATATATATTGTATGATTGTTTAAGCAACAACTATTGAATAAGATGCTTTAACGAAGCATTTTGAGAACAAGAAATTGTGATATTATAGTGTGTTGTAAATACCTTTTCCTTCTCAATAACAACTATTTTAATTCATCTTTTCAAATCTTCAATTCCATATTAATTATTTGGGATTTTCCTTACAAATTAACAAGTATGAGTTAATAATTCTAATTGATTTTCTTTACAATTTATTGCCAACCCTCAACGTTGTGAATGAATTACAAATCTACATATAGTTATCATTAATCACAATTAAGTAAGCTTAAATTATAACACAATTGTACTAGTGAAATTGTAATTGCAACTAGATCAAATCATCAAAAGGAACTACAAGCATGACTTAAAATTGTTGTAACAGACAAGTAATTATAATATTGTAGAAATAAATAACCAATAAATATCCACACATATAAATAGGAATTGTTCACTGAAATGAAAAATAAAAAACTAGATTAAGCTATACTACAGTGGTACCTAGCTAAGGAGGGGGCCCCACCTCCTTAGGTGAGGTATTGGGCGAGTGCTACAGTGGCAGATTGAACTAAATCACCATACAATAGTGAAATTCAATTTGCAAGAACATAAAAAAAAAAGTATTTTATTTATCGATAAAATAGCATATCAACATTACAATTTACAATCCTCCCCTTTTTGCTCGAATTCAACATGGTAACAACCTAGCAGTGTAACAATATTGAATATTGGTGATGGAAGCTTTGTGATGATGGTGTAACAATGAGTAGAAATTGTAGGTGTTACAACAATGGAGATATGTGTTACAATAGTTGGAACATGTGTTTTCAACATTAGGTGTTGTAGTGTCCGCTAGGTCTTGGATAGAGGATGACCAAGTGTGTTGTTAAGGCACTCTTAGATGTTAAGTCATTGTTTCAATTCCCCACCCTCTTTAGGCATTATTCTTGGACATAACCATGGTGTAGCTTCCAAATTTTTGAACTTACAAAAAAAGAACAATAGGTGTTGCAGCGACATGTGTTATAGCAACATGTGCCTCTTGGAATTCATTACATACCATTTATTATATAAGACAAATTACATAGAATATGGTGGTTGTATGAGACAAAACAAATAATGGGACAAAGTCTCATCAAATTGATAAGTCATTTGCTTCCTCATGGAGCTCATTTTTAATGTATGTATGCCATGCTCTAAACTCTGTTGAGATAGATTTTACCCAACCTAACAAGTCCCCTGTGTAATGCATCTTCACCTCCAGTGCCTCTGTCAATATGGTCTTGGATTTTGACTGTACATTATTCCATAGCCATGAAAGTTTCATATGAGCTTTGACTAGTGCGATGGTGTACTACAGAATAATGCTTTGGTGACTGTTACACTGAATTTTGTCACCTTGACTATCTGCAGTTTATATGGCCTCATCAATAGCCATATTGTCCTCTTTGTCAAGCCCCATACCTCTGCTCTTCATGTCA
>APFE030634586.1:0-26404 GCA_000404065.3 Pinus taeda | reverse complement strand
TTGGTACAAAGTCCCTAACTTGTCCCATAAAGCCTTCGCCGTAGCTTCCCCTGATACATTCAACAATACTGAATCTGAGACACACAATCGTATTGTGCTCTTTGCCTTCCGATCCAAGTTCTTCCATTCTTCATCGGTCACTCCCGTTGGTTTAGTACCTGGATCTACCGCGATCCACTGATCTTTATCCACCAACAGATCCTCCATCTTGAGTTTCCACAACTCAAAACTCTAACCATTGAACTTATCAATCTCTATCTTTCCGGGCTGCTTCCGCCATCTTCTTTCACCACCAGAATCAATTCTCGCAGATCTCCACTAAACGGGTCTACCACAGGCCCGAGTGAAACCCCTCAGCAGCAAAGGCCAATCCCCTTGAAGCCAAAACAACTCTAATACCAAATGTAGGTTTACCCATCAAAATTACCTGCATAATGAATTCCCTAAATCAACAGGAAATAAAATGCGAGAAGCACATAACACATAAAACATCATTATACACAGAGATTTCCCCCGCTGGATCCCACCAGACTACCAAGCTTCATTTTCATTATGTTCCTTTCAATGTTCACAAAATAAACCATATTTATACATGCCGAAGCATCCAATAACCATGGACCGAAAAACCATCGCCGCCAAATCCATGGACCGAAACCCCATAAGGGAAAGGTTTCGCCCAACCTAATATAGGGTCCAAAAAAATTTTCCCGGGCTACCCACCCCCCTCGAACCCCGATAGGGGGCCTGCCACCCAACTATGACCACCCCTCGGTTTGCGCAATTCGAGGGCCACAAATGAAGGGGGGGCTCCATCCCCCTTATAATCCCCGGTATGCACGTAACGTAGGTTGAGTCGATAGGAAAGAATATAACACAACCCAACAACAAACCCTCAACATTTTCATTTTCTTTAAAACATTAATTTTGATATGCAACATATAAATTAATATTTCATGCTTATAAAGATCAACTTCTCTTAAATTACATATATATTAAAAAAATTATATCTATTAATAAATTTAAAAAACATAATTTGAAATTCAATAAAATCACCATAAATTTGTACAAGAAAAAGCTTATTTAATTCACACTTAATTATTTATTTATTAAAAAAATCAAGATTTTCCAAAGATTTTTGATGAACGTGTGGCAGGTAAACTGTTAAGATACTCCACAGTGTACAGGTCAACTTCTTGGGAAAGAAATTAGCCATACTAAGACCTGGTGTAGCCCAAAATGGGTATAATATACATTTTGATGACTTAGATGCCCCTCATTCATCGTGTAGTTATCTTAGGATTCACATAAACTAGAAAGCAAGAAAATATTGCTAAAAAATAATAACATTCACCATATTTGAAGTACGATGTGTCATGTCATGTGTCATTTGATTTGAAAGAAATTGTTTTGGGATGTTCAGAAATTAACAAAGAAAGAGAGGAAGTTTCATTTTCCTTCCATTCTCATTAATCTATTCTTATTCTTTATACTCAACCTACCTTCAGTGGGAGTTGAACTTTTCTTCTTGGACAACACTCTCTTCTAGAACTTCAGCATGTGCTTTTTTCTTATGTAACATGCACAAGACTCAATTTCATACCTAAACTAGCAATATGTATACATAGTACTTTTTTTTTTAATTATTATCACTACACGATCAACATAATTCCTACATTGGAGAAGAAACAATATAGAAATACATTGCAACCCTATAAATCTATATAACCAAGCCGCATTGGCAATTATCTTTACACTAACATTATCTTGCTTGACGTTATGCGATGTTATGATTTCTATACTCCTAAGTTACAAGACCAAATGTGGGTTTAAATGGAATAAGAATAGCTACCCCATTACGATCCTAAGTCAATGGAAGGGGATTTTTACTTGAAGTTTCTATGGAACACAATTTTCCTACACCACATGGAGATCTATGCAAGTGGGAGATTTGATGGCTGGTATTGTTTTGTATATTTGATGGCTCTAATTATTTCCTTAGCAAATCAAGGGATTTGATTTCTTGATGGTTGTTTAGGATATTTTCCATCCCCAAAACCCTTTTCAGTAACCTCATTTTCACCTCCTGCCTCCAGCAGTCACTCTCCTGCCACAGTTCTTCTTTCAGGTGTGAGCTTGCTTCAGAAGATTGATGCATCCCTACATGTAATACATTGGTTTCATTGATTGATTCCCTCATATGTAAGTCATGTTAGTAACAAATTATACGTTTATTGTCCAGTTTCTCTGTTGTAACTCTTGGTAATTTGAACTTTTCATTCATTAGTTCTTTACAAGAATTGTTTCCAGGGTAACTCACTACGAGAGTTGGTTCCCTTTCATCAGTCTATAGGTAAGAAAGGGTTTCCATTCCCACATGGTTTGGCAAGTTTTCTGCCTCACAAGGAACTAAGTGCCATTCACATTTGTAGGGTTTTGGTCCATTGTGCTTGCGAATAATCCCCCCTCATAGGTAACAATATTTCTTTATTTACATCACTCAGGATTTTTTCAATTGAATTTCCCCTTTAAACTTATGGCATGTAACTCTAGGTATGGCACTTCGCTCTATGCTGACCTGCTCATTCTCAAAAGTCAGCTCCGACTTCATCAAGGTAACCAACCACTTCTTTATTCCCAGGTACTTGAACCCTTACATGGTCCATCTTCAAGGCATGTCCTAGTGATGAAGTGGCTACAATATTCTCTATTAGCATTTCTATTAGGGTTAATTTCGAGGAAGGGTTTCTTACCGAGTAATGGATTAGGTAGTTTTTGTTGCTAGCACTTAGCCAGGTACTCCTCGAGGAAATAGACCTTTTTTTAATGTTTGGAACAACATTGTTGGGTGTTGCCGAAACTATTGGTTTTGAGTATGACGAATGTGGAGTATTATTTCAATGTTAATTAATTTTACTTCGCAGTCAATACCATATCCTGTTTTCTTATTTGTACATAGTGATTCTCAATTATATATACATTTTTTTTTGAATTATACCGAGCTTTCGCTTGTATACTTGGAAATGTAATATGGGTTCTTAATTGCTTCGCTTATGTAGTTTCCTTTTAGTTATCCTTAGAGAGGACCTAGTTCTATTCTTTTTGGTACTTGTGCAGTCATATTGGTTCGCAATGTTGTAGGTTATCACATTTTTTGGTAGCATTAAGTTTCATACCATTAATCCAAATTCTTATGTTGGTAGTCTATTATTGTTTCACTCTTTAAAATTCTTATGTGGTTATTTACATATTAGTGAGTTCTTTTTATTAGCAAGTAATCTTAGGTTGCAAGGATTTGAAGCCCTCTTGACTTCCTTCTCGGCCAACAATATTTTTAACAGAATTTCAAGTAGTGGACTATTCTGACCCTTGGGTTCTGCCTAGGGGTTGAAATAACTTAACTCAGGTTCCTCGTGGTTCTTATCTAATTTGAGTTGTAATATTTTGTTTTCACTGTAACACAATATTTTCGACTAGTCTATGCATGATTATCTACATATATTGTTTGTTTTCCCTATATAATGGTTTTAATTTTGGTCCTTTCCTATAGTTTTGTAACTCAGTTTTAGCGTACAAATCTTTCCATTAAAAATTACTCTCGTCATGAACCAATAATTTAACAGTTCAATTCTTTCAAGAAAACAAGTATCAATAAGATTTAAACTCAACCACTTATAACACAATCCAATTGCATCATATTTTATTTACTTATCTGAATGAGATTTAAGAAATCTAGAAACTCCACCAAGGAAGTTCTCTCCTCTCTTCCAATGAGACCCGAAATCACCTCTGTGTCTCCCCCCGATGCCCTAGACTTCCAGAACAATTCTCTGACTGAGACGTCTCTAGGTCCAACTCCAGGTATCGATACCTTCCCCAAAGGTGCAACCTAAGGGATTTTAGAATTTATTCTATAAGTGGAGAGCTTCACTAGTTCGAGCTCAACCAAAGAGCTTTTCCCCATAGCAGGAGGGTTTCACTTAATCAACCAATGACATAGCACATGCTTTCAAGGCATACTAAAAAATACCCTTAATTTGACTACATATTGGAAAATACCTCTAAAAATCACATTATTTAACCCCCTACAAATACGAATCCAATACATCTTTCCAATTGAAAAAACCCATAATTTCACTAGATATTATAGGTATCCATTTTTTCATTAACATTTTTTCTACCCCTTTATATTTTTTCATTAAATTTGAGCTCCATTTTTTATACTTGCCAATATAAAAACCCCTTACCCCCTATTATATGCTCAATATATTACGCCATTTTTTCTTCAATATATATCCCCCAATATGAATGCATGTGGTATGATATTTCTCCCCCAGTGAAGCCCCTATGCCCCATAGATAGCATTATAGATAGCATAATGCTATCCTTTCTGTAATGGTCTAATCTTTTACGAGTCTCGTCCTCTACCTTTCTCCTCTTTTACAAGTCTAAAAATATAAAAAACGAAAAAAAGACAAATACCCCTCTCTTCCATCGAGATTTAATTATATATCAGAACGAGAGACAAGAACCATAAATACCATAACTGTTCGGAAGTTAGGTGATTCATTTACAGCCTCTCACAGGGTTCCAAGCCTTGCCCAAATTTATTTAAAAGCAAAAATATACACATAATAATATATGATTCTTTTCAAATGCTCTTGTAAGTTTCCTCTAGACCTTCTCTGAGCCTATACTATGGAGTTTCATTTCTCAAGTTAATTGATGATGAATCATGTTAAATAAAAGTAACCAACAAGTACTAGTAATAATTGGAGGTGTTACATCCCCCCTTGTTCGAAACACCGTCCTCAGTGTTCATTCTTGCTCTTGAAATAGAAGATGATAAACTTACTACAATACACTTTCAACCTCCCAAGTGGCCTTTTCTGGGCTAAAGTGTCACCATTGAACTTTAACTTGGGTGATAGATCGCTTCTGCAACATTGTTTCTTTCTGGTCTAGAGTACGCAGAGGCTCTACTATAAACTCTCCATCCGGTTCTACCTATATTAAAAACATAACATGGTTTTTAGTTCTATGAAGTTACTATATTAAAGTACACATTATATCACTTTACCTAATTTTACCTATACATATTGCAAACTTATGATGTGGCTAGGAACATATATGTATTTCTTTAATAAATAAATATGAAACACATTATCAACTCACATGTAACTTGGTAATAAAAGTTTGTACAAGTAATATTCTTTCCAGTATTTGGAAAGGCCCACAATATTGAGGTGCTAAATTAGTGCATCCAACCATCCTTGAGGTGCTTATTTTTAGTTTAACCTTCACATATACATGATCCCCAACTGAAATTATTTGTAATTTTTTTTTTCCAAGTAAGCAATCTGTCTATCTTGTGTCTCTTTCAAATTCCACTTCACTTTATTTACCACTTTCTCCATATCTATAAACATATCTAGGCCAACATTAATTTCTCCTCTGACATACTCCAATTAGCAGGGGTTTTGCACCTTCTTCCATACAACACCTCGAAAGGGATCATTTTTAATGATTCATGATAATTATTATTATATGTGAATTCCACTAAGTGGAGATGCTTCTCCCATTTGATTGATTGTTGCATCACATACATGCACAAAATGTCCTCCAATACTTTATTTACGTATTCTCTTTTCCCATCAATTTGGGGGTGGTATGCTGCGCTGAATTGGATTTGAGTGCTCAACCCTGAATATTTCCTTCATTAATATTTCTGAAATTTGGATAATGTTATAAGTAGATTTGATAGGGATTAAGTGAGATACCTTGCTCAGTTTATCCACTACTACCATGATTGATTCGTTCTCATTTTTGGTCTCTGGTAGTCCAAGGTAATCATATCCCATTTCCATTCAGGTATGGGGAAGGGGTGGAGTAAACTAATTGGGTGATGATGTTCTGCCTTCACTTGTTGACATTCCAAACACTTAGCAAGATATTCCATAATGTCTCTTCAGATTCCAGGCAAAAAATATATATTATTTATAGCCTAAAATAATTTTTGATACCCGAGGTGAGCAACATATGGTTTTCATGGAACTCATCTAGTAAGAACCACTTAATTGCTAACTAAACATGAACATAGCTTAATCCTTTAAAATTCAACAAATCATTATTATTTATACCAAATTTAGTCTGTTTTCTAGTACCTTGGGTTTGTCTACATTGTTGCCATAACAATTTGTACTATGGAACTCTATATGTTGCTCCACTAATTTTCTCTGAAAAATCAGATTCCGCTCCACTATACATAACTTCATAAACATAATGAAGCTTCCATCACAATGCATCAAGCACATGATTTTTCTTTCCTTTAAATTCTTTATGTAAAAGTCGAATTCACTTAGAAAAGAGGTCTATCTTTCTTGATGAGTATTTGAATTAGGTTTCTTAAAGAAATTGGTTAAACTGGTAGGATTAGTCATGAGCATGAATCTTTTCCCCAACAAATAATGTCACCAAACTTTAAGAGCATGTAGAATTGTGGTTAGCTCTAAATTTTAAGAGGAATATATTTATTCGTGCTCCTTTAATTTGTGGGATTCATAGGCTACTACTCTGCCTTCTTGCATTAGAACTCCTCCAACACCCTCGTGGTAGGCATCTGTGCAAACTACAAAATCTTTTTCTGGGTCTACAATTTTTAGCACAGGGGCTATTGTCAGTCTATGTTTCAGTTCTTCAGAACTCTATTGGCACTCTATGGTCTATCTGAATACCCTTCCTTTCTCCTACAAAGAAGTTATAGGGTAAGCAATTTTAGAAAATCCTTCTGTAAAGTAGTGATATTACCCAACTAAGCCATTAGGTGAATTTTGAGCTCTAAAATGGGCCTCCTAAGAAAAATGTACAACCAAAATAAACTTTATAAGAACCAATAGGATTCAAGATGATGATGTCAACTATGGGGGATGATTCACCATTTCTGGAGTAAAAAACTAAAGAGATTAAAGAATAATAAAATAATAAAATACTTTTTCAACTCGTATTTTCAACTTATCTCCCAAAGGTTTTACTCAAATCTCATGTGGGAGTGCAAAATTTAATTCCTCACCCAAGGAGTACCCATCTTGCGTACTTTTGATGGACCTTGATACATAAAAAATGAGAAATACATGAAAAAACGTGATTTCAATCACGTTTTTCATGTATTTCTCATTTTTCGTGGAGCAAGGTCCATCTAAAGTATGCAGCATGGGTACTCCATGGATGAGGAACCAAATTCTTCATCCAATGAGTGTTTCTGCTCTAAATGTGAGTAAACCCATATGGAGATAAGTTGAAAATACGAGTTGAAAAGAATATTTTTTCTTTTTTTCCGTTTAAAATTTGATGATCTAATCAATCTTATTTTATTATTTCCACTATTATTTTATAATTTCCTTAGGATACCCATTTTATACCTCAAAATTTCCCTAATTCTTATAAAATATCTAAAGTCCACCACGTTTCTAAGAACTGGCTAATCCATAATAGTTTCAATCTTCTTTGGGTCCACGACTAGGCCTTTCAAGGAAATGACATGCCCTAAATATTGAATCGAGTCTTTATAAAAATCACATTTACTAAACTTAGCATAAATTTAATTTTCCCTCAGGGCCTGTAGCACTATCCAGAGATTCTCTTTATGTTTCTCCTATTTTTTTTAGTAAATTAAAATGCCATTTATGAAAACTAAAAGAAACTTGTCCAATTATGGGTGGAAGATACCATTCATCAAACTCATAAACATTGTTGAAGCATTAGTGAGTCCAAGGGGAAGCACAATAAATTCATAATGGCCATAATAGGTTATGAAATTCATTTTACTAATGTCTTCCTCTTTTATTATTATTTGATGGTAGCCTGAGTGCAAGTCTATCTATGAGAATATAGTAGCGCCATTTACCTAGTCAACTAGATTTTCAATCCTTGGAAACGAGTAATTATTTTTAACAATTAATTTGTTTAGCTATATATAATGGATACGTAATCGTAAGGTGTCATCTTTCTTTTTCACAAAAATCACTGAACCACCCCAGGGGGACACACTCACGCATATTTACCCTTTATCAAGTAATTCATGTAGTTGTAATGTTAGCTCTCTTAGCTCTAGAATACCCATACGATAAGGGGTTTTTTACATCGAAGTTTCTCTTGGAACTAGTTCTATTATAAGGTCAATATCTCTCTTGCGTGGCAGTCCTAGAATTTGTTTTGGAATGGTATCAACAAATTCTTATATAACCGGTATATTTTCCAAGGCAACTAGTTTATCTTTTGAATTGGTATATCTGACTTGCACGACATAAATTTGATAGACCTTCCGAATCCATTTTCCCAATTGGTTGGTTGTAATTGGTTGCAATATTATACCCATTTTAACACCATGAATCTCCTATCTATTACCTCCATCCTTAAGGAAGATAATAATATTTTATCTATAGTTTACTATAGACCGATTCTTGTCCAACTAGTACATGCCAATAAAAACATCATAAGGTCCTAGTGGCATGAAGTTTAGAGTTACCTTAATCTATTGTCCACCTAATTCTGCTGGACATTATTCCACCTTGGCATTCACTCTTCACTTTGCTCCAATGGCCAATTGTACGAACGAGGAATTGTTAAACGTAACACTTTTCAAGTGACATGATTCAACTATTTTGGATTAATACAACTTAAACTTTCACAGGCGTATATTAAAATAGAAACATGGCAATCCATTAATTTACCTTCACATTCCACCATGGTTGGTTGATATTCGTCATGGTGATCTTCTAGTGCCGCATTGATTCATAGAATATTCCTCACCACTTCTCCAACTCTAGAAGCTTTCTGAATGTTGGCAGTTGGCTCCGTCCTAACACGGCGAGGGAATTTTTTTAGTAATGAGGTTCCCCACAACCTCAACATTGTAAAGGAGGTTTCTGTAACTAATTTGGGTCTGTCTTACTTGATGGCTTTATTAACCTGGTTTCATTCGGAGCCCACATTTTTTGCTGATCTTTCCCCAAAGGTCCATTAAATTGTCTCCTTTGTGGGTTCTTTCTCCCAGTAGCTTTAGTACCCTTAATATTCTAAAAACCCTTTGGAACTTTTTTATTTAGCCACCCTTTGTTATTTTCTTCCTTCTAATTCATCTATTGATAGCATATTTGGGCCTTCTGAGTAGCCTCAACCATCATTCTTGGGTTGTCAAATTCCAATATCTCCTTCATGAAAGATGGTAAACTACTGATAAAATGTTATACTTTAGCTTTTTATTCCCAAATATAAGGAACATACCTCAATAAAGAGGTGAAATTGGTTATAAAATCATCCATGGTCTACTGGCACAATTTGAAGTCGTGAAATTCCTTTGCTTTTTCATCATAGAAGCATTATGCCAATTACTTATCCTTGAAATGTTTTTGGAAATTGTCCCACATTACTTCTCGTTCATCAATCTCTTTAAATGTTTTTATCTCTTCCCACCATAAGGTAGATTTATTCTGTAACTGATATATTTCTAATTGAGCTTTGAGACTGTCATCATATTCATAGATTTGAAAATATGTATTCATGTTAATCAACCAAGTTTCAACAGCTTCTTCTACCTCTCCACCGAATGTTGGGAGTTTAATTTTCTTAAACTTACCTTGTAATTCAACTTTTAGTTCTTTAGTTTTACTAGCCGACACATTTTCATATTCCTCTTCATTATTTATTTGGTTTTGCTCTACTTTGCAATGTCCTTCCCTTTGTTGATCCACCTCTTCTCTATTTTCATTTTCTGGGCTAGGATTCAAATTCCTCACATTTTGTCTATCTGACAGGATTTTCAGGATCCTTTCTTTCTCCAACCTCAACCTCTCACTATCCGCTCTCAAATTCATCAATTATGCCCATAACTGTTGCATTGTTTCCACCATTAATGCATTTTTGTTATGTTTTTTTTTACCCACCTAGATCCACACTTCTGGGTTGGCCGCTGTACAGGGTCCCGACCCAAATCCAACTGTTGGTCTTCCAGATGGGTTGGCTCCTTCTCCTCTCCGAATCATTCTTTTCTTCCTCTATGAAACATAAAAATTTTGTTATTCCTTTCTTTCCCAAGCAGACCTTAACTTGTAATCTAGGCTCTGATACCAATTGTAGTATGCACAAGACTTAATTTCATACCTAAACTAGCAATGTATATGCACGGTATTTTTTTTAAATTATTCTCACTGCACTATAAACATAATTCCGACATTGGAGAATAAAAAAAAATAGAACTACATTGCAATTGTACATTGCAAGTGTATAAATCTAAACTGCACCAAGGTACATTGAAAATTGTCTTTCCACTAACATTATCTTGCTTTGCATTATGTGATGTTGTGATTTGTATACTCCTAAGTTACAAGACCAACCTCGGGTTTTAATGAAACAACCATAGCTACCCCCTTGCTATCCTAAGTCAGTGGAAGGAAAGTTTAACTTGAAGTTTCTACGGAACCCAACTGTTCCGTACCACATGGATATCTATGCAAGTGTGACATTCAATGGTTGGGATTTCTATGTAGATTCAATGACTATGATTGTTTCCTCGCTAGATCAAGGGCTCTAATTTCTTAAGGGTTGCTTAGGGTATTACCCCTCCCTTAAACCCTTGTTAATAACATCATTTTCACCTCCTACCTCCAGTGGCTGCTCTCCAACCATGGTGCTTCTTTCAGGTGTGATCTCGCTTCAAAGGATTGTTGCATCCCTACAGGTAATACACCAATTTCTTTGATTAATTCCATTGTCTGTAAGTCATGTTGGTACCAAATTACAATTTTATTGTTTAGTTTGTTTGTTGTACCTCTTGGTAATTTCAACTTTCCATTCATCATTTCTTCGCAGGAATTATTTCGATTATTACTCACTACCAGAGTTGGTGCCCTTTCATCAATGTGTAGGTAAACAAGGGTTTGGATTCCCACACTGTTTGATAAGTTCTCCTCACAAGGAACTAACTGTCATTCACATTTGTATGGCTTTGGTAGGTTTTACTTGCGGATACCCCCACCACCCTCCATAGGCAAAACATATTTTATTTCTTCTTTTTTTAAATCCCCATTTAACCTTCTTGCATTTAACTATAGGTATGCCTCTTCGCTCTGTGTTGATCTACTCATTTCCAAAAGTCAGGTCTAACTTTATCAATGGTAACTAGGTACTTCTTTATTCCGAGGTACCTGAACCCCTACATGGTCCAACTTCAAGGCGTGTCCTACTGATGAAGCAACTACACTCTTCTCTGTTAGCATTTATGTTAGGGTGAATTTAGAGGAAGGGTTTCTTACCCAGTAATGGATTATGTAGTTTTTGTTGTTAACACTTACCCAAGTACTCTTGGAGGAAATAAACATTTGTTTAAAGATTGGAAAAAAACTTTTGGGTGTTTCCAAAACTTCCCACTCTAAGTATGATGAATGTGTAATATTATTTCAATGTTATTTAATTTTCCTTCATAACTGACACCATATCCTGTTCTCTTCTTTGTACACAATGAATGTCAATTATATATACATATAGTTTTTGAATTATACATAGTATTCAGTTGTATAGTTGGAAATGTAATATGGTTTTTTTTATTTCTTCAATTCTATCGTTTCTTTGAGTTATCCTTCAAAGGGACCTAGTTCTATTTTTCTGGTACTTTTCCAATCATATTTGTTCACAATCTTGTAGGCTATCACAATTTTTGGTAGCATTAATTTTCATACTATTAATTCAAATGGTTATGATGGTAGTGTATTATTGTTTCAATCTTTAAAATTATTATGTGATTATTTACATAATAGTGAGTTTTTTCTATCACCAAGTAACCCTGGGTCAAAAGGACTTGAAGCCCTCTTGGGTTTCTTCTCGACCCACTAAGTTTTTACATAGAACATTAGGGAGTGGACTATTCTGACCCCCAGGTTCTGCCTGGGGGTTGAACTAACCTAACCTATGTGCCATTGTTTCTTATATAATTCATGTTGTATTGTTTTGTTTTTACCATAACACAATATTGTCGACTAGTATATACTTCTTTATCGGCATATATTGTTTATTTTCCCTACATAAGGGTTTTAATTTCAGTCCTTTTCTACAGACTTGTAACTCTGTTTTGGCTTACAAATATTTCCATTAAAAAATACTCTAGTCTTGAACCAACAATTTAACAGTGCAATTCTTTCAAAGAAACAAGTATCAACAAGATTTAAACTCAAACACTTCTAACACAATCGAATAGCATCATATTTTTCACAGAGTTATGTATACTTATTTGAACAAGATTTAAGTAGTCTAGGAACTCCTCTAGAGAAGTGCTCTCCTCCCTTCCAATGAGACCCACAATTATGTTTGTTTCCCCCCCCCCCCCGAGCCAATAGACTTCCAGAACAGTTCTAGGGCTAAGACCTCTCCAGGTCCAACTCCAGGTATCGAGACCTTGCTCAAAGATCCAACTTAAGACATTTCAGACTTATGTCTGTAAGTGGAGAGTTCCACTAGTTCTAGCCCAACTTGAGAATTTTTCCCCACACATAGTGTCACATACCACCTGAGACTAGTTGAAAACTACCTAATAAGCTCCCTTTCTTTTTAAATTTGCTTCGGTTAAAGTTAGATTCAATTAGTGGTCTCAATAATTACATGAACAATTCTTTATTATGCACTATATTTATGCTACAATTTTTGACAAAATCAAGGAAATGAGCCATACCCCTTGGGCATCACTACTAGAACTCCTTCGAGGCTTTAGTAGATTTATGATGTGAACTCATATGTTCAATAGAACCTTAACACAGGCTTCCAATTCAACCTTTATGCATGTATTATAACTCGGAGGTACAATTAACCATGGGCATTCAACAAGACAATATTATGCATAAAGACTTACTTCATTTTCTACCTCAATGTCAGCATAGATGAAAACTTCAACATAAATATACCAAAGCTAGTATTGCCCATAACGTAATCATAGTGGCACACCCACAGTCGCATGAAGTATTAACATGTGTATATTATGTAACATGCAAAATTAGTTAAAAGAATTTCATTGTATGCATAATGCATAGCATATATAACCTTAACTATAGTTTATATAGTTTTAAGCCTTAACCATAGTTACCCAATTTACGTAGCTTCCTTAAGCATGATTGTTCATTATTCTGAACAAAAGACGGGATAACACCAATATTGCATAAGATCCACATATTAGGTTTCTTTTTTAATCTTGAATGGGATTGAATGTATATGCAATGGTTGTCACATGTGTTTATATATAATCATTTCATGCCCATAGCTATCATAAACAATTCTACTCATGCATAGTAGTCACATGCACATTATTCAATCAATTTCTATGCAAGAACAACCTAAAAAATTTCTCTTATGTTTTTCAGAACTGACAATATAGAGAGTAAGAGTCAACATACAAACATCCCATACAAACCAGATTATCTAAAGAATGTCACTCGGAAAACTGAGCACCACCACCCAACCTAGAACGGATTCATCTAGTTCACCCCCGAGCCAAGGTTTTTGCCATGGATCAACTGCCTCCTGTTGATCTCTGCAATGGGTATTTAATGCCATCTTTCATGATATGGTTTCCATTAGCAACGTCCCACTTTTATGGATCTTTTTTATCCATTTTCCTAGGCTTTTCTCAGAAAAAACTTGTTTTTCTCTCTCACAAGGCTTTTCCTCATAAAAGATTGCCTTTCTCTCCCGCAAAGCTTTTATGTTTTTTTCAATGGATATTTATCTCCAATCCATCTAGCTTATCTAGAATTGAATCTAGAAGCTTTAGCATGAAAGAATTATTCCTCTCCATTGACCAATGGGATTTGGCAAGAATCTCATCTCTTGGTATCTGGCTTTTCCAAGTGATTAATTATTTTATTGATTTCAAGTATCTACTTTTCTTGTCACATCAAACCTAACTTTTCTCAGCGTAGGCTAGCAAAGTTTGTACGAGAGGTGTTACAAATAGTACAATTTTATCCTTTCTATAATGGTCTCATCTTTTCTGATGTGTGGTCTTTGCCAAGTCTTTTTCTCTTCCTTTCTCCTCTTTTCCAAATCTTAAAAAAAAATTCAAAAAATAAAAAAATAAAAACAAAAAACGAGAAAAGAAAAAAAAAAAAAAACTACTACTCCTCCAAGAGAGAGATTTACTCATCTCCAGAAATGAGAGCGAATAACTATAACTTCCTAACTATCGAGAAGTTAGGTGATTCATTTAGAGTCTCACTGAGAGTTTGAAGCCTTGCCCAAATTTCCAAAAAAACAAAAATATACGCATAATAATATACCATACTTTTCGCATGATCTTGTAAGTTTCCTTCTAAGTCAAAGTACCTGACAATAAATCATGGTAAATGAAAATAACCAGCAAGTAATAGTAATAAGTAGAAGTGTTACAGTTTAGCGGATGGTTCTTCAGCGTTTTCTTCTCCTGCCGTTTCATAAGCGGCAGGAACTTCTTACTTAACCGGCGATTCTTCTTCCAGCGTTCCCCAACTCGGCTGTGGGTACAGCAAAACATTTACTATGGGGATAGCAGAACATTATAATTTCAATGGGAAGTAACATTTCTGTTTATTTTTATATTTTATTGGAAAAAATTAATAGTAATAATTTAAGGGATTTAAAAATGTTAGGGTAGATTTATTTTAAATACTGATTTAACATGAGTTAAGTGAGATTTAATTTTTTTATGTGCATTTTTATGAATGGATATTATTTCAATTTTTGCAAGTGTTTTTTTTAAGAGTGGACATTATTTCAATTTCTTTAAGTGTATTTTTTTTTAATGAGTAGATATTATCTAAATGTCTTGTATATATATATTTTTTTAATTTTAGATTTGAAAAAAAAATATAGATATGAGAAAAATTTCAACTTTGATAACAGACAGATAGAATTACACATCATACTAGACTGTAAAATAAATTTCTCAATTAAAAAAAAGAAAATTAAAAAGATCTGATTAACATAATCAAAATCAATTATTTAACAAATATTTATGTTTTTTCAACTTCCAAAAATAATATAAAATGTGCTATTGATTTATTCACAAAATAGTGTTTCCAAAAAGAAAACACAGCATTTTGTTTCGAGTTATCTTTTAGTGTGTTTTTTTTGGAAGTTTTTCTGGTGGGTTTTTCTATATAATTTCTCTAAAATCCAAAAAGAATTCATTGAAATTACAAGTTTGATGGGTAACTTATGCATAATCGAAATGCCCTAGAAGTTTTTAAGGGTGCTGAATTTGGATTTATAGTATAAAAAACCAATTTAAATAACACAAATCAAGCTTTCACCTCAAATTTTCAACTAAATTCCGACACTAGAAATTTTTAAAAAATCACGTTATAAACAACTTCCTCCCTTTTCCTTTTGTTTGAGGTTGGGTTGACGTGATGTCAGATATCCGCCAACGACGAGGTGGACTTCCGATACCGTCGGGCCTCAGGAAATACGAACGACGATGTGGATGGCCAAAGGGGGACAAAGTGTCCGGTTAACCTTCCAAAAGCCATGTCAGACATCCGCCAACGACTATATGCAAACGAAAGGATGACGTGGATGGCACAAAGGGAGCAAACTGTCCGGTTACTCTTCGAAAACTTAACGGGCTCCACCTGCTCTGCGCGACAGCTTGGATCTCCACCCACAGAACGGATGCGATCTGCTGACGAGAGTGCATATAACCGATCGGCCAACATGGTCGTGGGCCCACGTTTCACATACTTTTAATGATACCATGCCAAAATCATAGCTTTTAGATTTGTTTAATGTTATTTTCATGGTTAAATATTCGTCGTGATACTTAATGTTGTCAACAACATCAAGATTTAGCTTTTGAAAAATTGTTTAAATAATACAAGTAAAGTTTTAATTAGTTTCAGAGGGGAAGAATTAAAAAAATATCATCATGACCAATAGTGAAGTGGAGTTGTCTCTTTATATATTATATCATAGGTTATGTATAAGAGACGGCTAGATTAAGAAAATATATTTTTATTATAAATTATAATTTTATATATATATTATAGGATAAATCATTATAATCTATATAGCTCATATTTTTTTCCATAGGTTTTATTTTTTATTTTTTATCTTTCCACAATCGAAAAGTTAACTTTTTAATAATTTAATTATTTTAATTTATTTGTCAAACCAATAGCAAGTAGTTATTATTGATTTCTATTCACAACTGCAAACTAACCTATTTCCTAACATTGCTTATATATATATATATTTCATTGAATATGAAAACACCTCTTTACACAAAAGTACTTCAATATAATATTTATTTTATCACCAATGTAGATCCAGCTTGATCAAATCTCTCACAAACATTTTCTCAGGTTTTGCACTCAAAAAAAGGTTTAAATATTGAACTTGAAGAAAGGTTTAGAATTTGAGATATGTGATCCTCCTCGACACATGATAAATCCGAAGTTAAGATGGATCTAGGCTCGTTTACATAATAGATAATTATACAAAAATAAAGCATATATTTTTAGACATAAGGACTATAAATACATGAATCAAAATCATTAAAATGGGATTTCCCATTTTTTTTTTTAACTTTTCCTATAAGACACTCATACAAAAATAAAGCGTAACTTTCCAGACACAAGGACCATTTAGAAAAGCTTTCATAAAACCACTCTGATGCTATAGAATAACAATAAATATAGGTAATTTTGGTTTGAGATTTCAATTTAGAAAAGCTTTCGTAAAACCACTCTCATGCTATAGAATAACAATAAATAGAGGTAATTTTGGTTTGAGATTTTTTATTTATTTATTTCACAAAACAAATTATAACAAAAAAGTTATCAAAATTTTTCCTTTTTCTTTTAACTTTCCCTGTAAGATGCTCTAATACAAAAAAATATAGTGAAAATAACTTTGGTTTTTTAGTTTCTTCTTAAATTAAGAAATTATAACAAAAAAGTCATCAAAATTTTCCTTTTTTCTTAAACTTTCCCTATAAGACACTCTAATACAAAAATAAAGCCTAATTTGGTGTTGTTCATGGGAAGACTTACCTTTACTAATAATAGCCACTTGTGAAATTGAAAACTCAGGGTCCTCATTGCCAATCACTTTTTGTATCTTATGTGTCTATATATAGCTCTCACATAAAAGGATTCAAATCTCAAATTTGACACAACAGATTGACACTTGGTTTTGTTGGAAGTAATGCTCCCATCTAATGTTATTGTGAGCTGTCATTGTGAGTCCACAACCATCAATCTAGAAGTTGTTGCTTCCTATGTATGAGCTATAGTTGTAATCCAAATGTGTCAAAGTTAGTGTTTTATGTCCTATATATTTGTAACTGTTATGATCAATAAAGATATTGAACTGTGGTTTTGTGTTGTGTACACAATCTCTCTCCTCTCTTCTATTTTTCTAATATTGTATTAGAGTGTGTTTTAGCCTAACTCCTTTAAAGGAGGGCCAGGAATATCTAAGAGAGTCTTGAGTTTATAGATGATATGTAAATAGATTAGTTGAATGTTTGATTTCAAGGTTTTTGTGTGTAGATTTATTCATGGGTAGATCTTGAATCCAAGCAAGATTGTTGGGCACAATTGTGGGAAGCAATCAAAGTGTGAAATCATTTTCAAAGGAATATAGTAATCGAGGTAGTGTGTTGTGATTTTATTTATTTCTATTAAAAGAGGCCGACAATTTGATTTCTTGGCACGAAATTATTTGCATAAGGAGTTCCACAAAGCCTCTCAAAACACAAATTCATAAACCCAACAATGCTTAGCAACTTTCAGTTACTAATAACTAGCTTGGTAGTGTTACTCGACCTCCATAAAAGCAATCTTCGTTTGAAAAATCATGGCCTTGAATCCAAATTCCCCCTTGGAATGGAAAATACTTTTCGCCAAGGCTGAAGCCCAGGTCCTTCGCCTCTTGGGCATTGGAAGAGAGCTCTGTCATGGTAACCAATCTTCAAATATGGCACTTCCCATCATTGCCTGAAATGGGATGGGGAGGGATTCCGACCCCAACGACCATTTCCCCATGCTCACAAACAACCCAACGGGAATCATGCCTGAGGGAAGCAACTTCCATTGCAGGTTCACTATGTTAGCAGTTCGATGACCACCTATTACTCTCAATGCCAATTTCATGTTCTTGTTCTCACACTTACCCATTCTTCTCCATCCAATACTCATGGACTAGCTCTAAACCCATGACTTGAGACCATGACTAGTGGAAGGACTATTTTTTGGGATTCCTGGTTGGAGTCATTTTCCACGAGGGAACTCACCTTGTGTGCATTCCATAATTGTGCATACTTTCCATTGATGTTGTCGACACCCATTATCGAGGTGGGGGAGGACAAGGAATGATATTATGCCATCTAGAATTGCTTTGGTCCAAGATATTCTTTGAACTAGTGTGGTTATATTATTTAAATATATCTATAAAAAAATGTGTTGCTTTGAGTGGTAGTTGTATTTTCTTTTTATTTCAAGAATCAAATGATGCAAAACCACAAAGAATAAGTGAACTATTCAAGATGCTAATATGACCTGTAGTGTTGTTAGAGCATTAGTTACAGGTAGCTCTTGATAAGCTAGTGTGACCCATCGTGCTCCAAGAGCATCAATATAGGTTATTTTATATAAGGTCAAGTTGAAGAATTGGTTCTTGAAGACATTCTTTACCAAGAAAGATATCCTAGATAACTCATGAATATAGCGAAAGACCATATATTCAATAGATGGTGGAAGTTCTATAGGATGCCTCAATATCAAGGCTAACTGATTGCAATTTGGGAGGTTGAGAAGTGTTAATTCTACAAAGTGCATTGATTAATGTCTGAAGCAGTTATGTCCTAAATGGATTAAGTGGGAAGATCGAAAGTGTGGTGAGGAAAAGAGAGAAATCATGGGATTTTAGAGTGGATATGCATGCTAGTGATGACAATATAAGACAAATGTGGTAGAGATTCATTTATTGTTGTAATGTGCGTTTTCTATATTTGTTACATATAAGCATTAAGGGTGGGTGTTGGAAGTAATACTCCCATGTGTTGTTGTGAGTTGTCATTGTGAATCCCCAAACGACAATCTAGAAGTTGTTGTTTCCTATGGATGAGCTGTAGTTGTGTTCCAAATGTCTTGAAGTCAGTGTTTTATGTCCTATATATTTGTTCTGTTGTGATCAATAAAGATAATGAAGTGTGATTTTGTGTTGTCTACACAATCTCTCTCTGCCCTCTTTTATTTTTCTAGTAGGTTTCCTATAAAATACTTTCATGTTGGAGGAAAATAATAATTATATAAAAGTAGAGGCTAATTTTTTAGTCATAAGGATTATAAGTACATAAATCAAAATAATTGAAACGAGACTCCTAATTTTTTTTTTAAACTTTGCCTACAAAACACATACAAAAATAAAACATATAAAAAACGAAGTCTAATTTTCAAACATAAAGACTATAGATACATGAATCAAAATGATTGATAGAAGATAAATAAAAAATAAATCTCCTTTTAATTTTTATTTCAAATTAGGAAATTATAATGACAAACATTTTAACAAAATTTTCCCTATTTTTTTCTTAACTTTATCAATAAAACACTCTCATGATGGAGGACAGCTATAATTATACAAAATTAATTTTGTCACAGATATAGACTATAGATACATAAACAAAATTATTGACTCCCTTTTTTTTTAAATTTTGTCTATAAAACATATTCTCATATAAAAATTGAATTATTTTTTGTCTTCAAATTTTCTTTTATTTACACAAACCATTCGGAAAATATTTAAAGTATTATTTAAAAAAAAGAAGAGAAAATAACTCGTGTTTTTTTTTAATTAAGAAATTATAATAAAAAAATTTATCAAAAATTTCCCTAATTTTTTTTAAAACTTTGTATTGTATTTTGCAGGGACGGCTCACCTTTACCACCTTTACCAATAATAGTCAGATGTGATATTGACAACTTAAAGTCCTAATCCCTAAATCAAAACCCTGGGAAAAAACATGACTCAAATTGTTCCATAAGGGTAAATAGACAAATTCAAGTTTTTTGTCATCCATACTTGAACTATTGAGACAACTAGTTTTCAATATAAATATTGTTATTAATAAAATATTTTAAAATGTTAAACCTGACTGTTTGAATAATTGAGTTTTTTTTATTTTTGTTTATATTTTATTTTAAATCTATTTTATATAATTAATGGGAGGTGAAATGTTTTATTAATACTAATTTATTAATTTTTTTATTAAATATTAATTTTTAATGTAATTTGACAAAAATCAAAATATTAAAGATCGCAACAACTCGCCCGTATAAACATGAAGAATTTTAAAATTTTAATTATTTTAATTTGACGGAGTAAAAAAATTTAACAAAATAAAACATGACATTCTTACCTATCATATTGTGCCTCACAATAATACCTTGTCCATAACGTCTCTTCCATATTTAACAATAAAGCACTTCTAAATCCAATAACATTTCATTACCATCCTAAAGTACGTCTAAAATTATAAGATTCCTATACTTTTGTGTATAATCAAAATTTGAAGTTCAAGGCTATGAATCTTTTTGTAAAATTCACTTCACACATAATCTGAATTGAAAACCTAGTGGAGTAGGTTTAATGTGCAGATACAGTAACGAGGCACAATATCAAACGTATAGTTCTTAATCATTGGTGAAAATTTGGGTAGAATTGTTGAAGATTAACGATCTAGGATCGCTTCACATTAAGGGTATAATTTAGATTTTATTTTTTCACAATCCTTAATATTTATTTTGTTTTGAATGATGAACCATATTCTATAGTTTGAAATGTCTTGATTTGAAAATCATCAATGTGATTTATAAAAAATGTTTATAACATAAATTTTCACCTCGAAACATTTAAAGTAAATCAGTGTTAGTTTTCACAGTTTTGAAGTAGTAGAATTCACTCCACCAAAAAAACAAAAAAAAACAAACAAACTTTTTTTTTATGACCAGATAAATTTTATGATATCTACTATACTATTGATGGATACTTATTAGTCCCTGCGCCTCTGGGCTTGCAGGGACTATAATAATCGATTTGGGTCGATAGCATTAGTTTGACACGATAATCAATAAACCTATTTTAACTTAAAACAAAGTTTCTTGACATGTCACATGAACCAATACAATATTTTATATTTTCCTATGCTTATAACCAATCAAAAAAATCTTCATCTTATTTGGCATGAAAACGAGGTATACATGCTCAAAAGTTAGGAAACAATGGGGAGAAGTACAAGTAATTAGAACAATTTGAAAGCTTGATGAAGTAATGCTATCTTCGCCTTAGCATTAATCTCCAACATTTAATGTTAAGAAAATGTATGGCAAACTTATGGCATATTTTGTTTACAGGTTGGGTTGGCAGCTGTTGGCAATTGTTGTGCATGAAGTGGTGTACGTGTCTATGCAAAGTGGTGCAGCTATTCTGCCAGGAGTTATTTTAGGCACCACCTTGTTCAAACTCCACTGCCATATATTTGAAGCACCATTACCGGACTTTGAAGCTAGAAAATGACTAGTCCGACTTGTAAGTCCTGTGGAAGTAGTGGCGTCAGTGACCTTCAAGTGCGGTAAGACTTCTTCAATTTTTGATAGCAGGTAACTTAGGGGCTTTTATGCCATTCATGTTGCATCATTGCATCAAAGCAAGCATTACTTGGAAACAGATCCAAAATGATTATTCCAGAGATTCAGCATCATTTAGGGAATTTTTCGGCGAAATCACATAAACAATCTTTTGTCGACGCGTTTCGAACCAACCAGTGTGGTTCATCTTCAGGACAAGTTGAAGAACCAATCGATCTTGGCTTGTTAAATAGTATGTGCAGAGACTCCAACGGCTATATTGCCAACGGCTAATTCAGACCTAATGACCCCAGTCAAACAATAATATTCTTGTTATATTTTTTAATTACTATTATTCTTAGAAATTCATTAAATTAGGTAAATTATATAATCAAAGTATTCATTTGTTAATTTAACTAAAGTATTTGTTTATTAATAAATGTATATATGTATTAAAAAAATCAACTAATTTCAAACTAAATTGCATATTATTGTACATCCTATATTTATTTAATAATAATTTTACTTATCATTTTTAAGGCTAATGGTCCATTTGAAAATTAAATGAATAAATTATATCATACTATCAAGACTATAAAATTTATTATTTATTAATATCCTATATTTATTTAAGGTTAATCTATTATTGCTAATAATATTATTAAAATTACCCATGTAATTAGGTAAACATATTATTACATATAATGGTTAAAAAAATTTATTTATCAAATATATATGAAATTAGGTAAAGATACTAATTCCATATACTATTGGTTAGTTTAGTTTTAAAAATATATTCGACCTTTTTTAATATATAAACTATTTTGAAAACTGAATCTAGATTAGAAAATAATCACTAGATAATTATAATGGTTGGTAAATTATCTTTACTTTAAATATTCATCAATCACTATATATTTTTGTACATATATACTATAGTTACAATATTAGGTTTATTAGTATGAATTCACCTAATTGTTTATTAATAAATATATGTATCTAACGTTATAATAGGCAGTTATACGATAATATTATCTTTCTGTATACTATTTTTAAAAAATCTATAGTATATATATATATTTATATAATATATAATATATAAAATAGAAATCAAGAAATCAAAATTAATTTATTAAATTACTTCTTGGATATTATTATTCCAAAAATAGAAATAAGGTTAGAAAATAATTTAATAAAGATCTTATTAATAAGACGAATAATATTAAGAAACTAAGATAATAGAAGGGATCAAAATATACTATTGAGAATCAAAAAAATGCCTCAAAGCTAATTATATATTAAAAATATTATAATAACCAAAGGGAAAAAGGACCAACCCGAGATCTTACAAATGAGGGATCGAGGAGGCTAGGAAGACAGGGCTGGGACCCAGCAACTGCTAATCTTCCAGCCATCATCCCTATTAAGAATCTTCGGCCTTTTCTCAATTTCCAAGGCCTCTCTAAATTATCAATGGTGAAAATGCGCAACTTTAGCAATGACTTGGGCCTCTTCAACACAGACATGATGTTTAGTCTTCTCGGCATGTTCAGCCAAGGCTGAGGACTTGGCCCTACCATGCCTTAAGTCAGCCGAATGCTTGCTAACCCTTTGCTTGATAGAGCGACCTGTCTCACCAATATAGGGTGTCCCATAGGAGCAAGGAATGATATAGACGCCCTTCATGTCTTTAGGATCAATAGGATCCTTTACAGACTTGAGGGAGCCGCGGATAGTGTTGAGAGGCCTGAAAGTCGCGGGCACATCGTACTTCCTTAGAATCCTCGCAATCCTATCCGTGGTCCCTTGGATGTACGACAGGTTGACCCCCATAACACGATCTTTAGGATCTCTACGGATTGAAGGCTCCTTCTTGGCCTTGAGGAAGGCTTTTTGACCTAGGTGTCTGTTGTGCTCTGCAAACAACCCCCCATTTCATATGATTTTTATCCATAAAACATCAACCTATGAAATGGGTCCCTTTAAAGTGAAATTAGTATCAATACTTTTATTGTTCAAAAAGTCCGATAATCAAATGAATGCATTTTATAAAACCCTTTTGAACAAACCCATTTAAAAGAAATAAAGTGAAGCTTGGTCATTGCGATAAAGCGATCGCAAGATCGCATATCGCAATGACATAAGAAATATATATAACTGGCACAAAGCTTTCCGCCGATGCGATATCGCAATCGGCGATCAGCAATACTCCATGCACATCTCAAAGCGCCCTATGCCATTAGCCCCGATGCGATGCACAATCGGCGATCGGCGATCGGCGGTTTACTTTCACTTAAGTCTTGATGCGCTCAGAGCTTTTCACTGATGCGATATCGCATTCGGCGATCGGCGGTATCCAATACACATCATTAAGGCGCACTGGTCATACACCCGATGCGATGCGATAAAGCACAGTTTTCAATAAAAAGTCGTTAAGTGATGGGATAGCACAATTCATTCATATTTAAAGCTTGATCACTTGCGCTCAGCCGCCAAAACGTCCATTGCATGCTTAAGGGAATTATTCACCCGAATAACGATATAATGGGCATTTAAAGGATGACAGGTTTTATACGGCCAATTAATGAGATCATGTCTTAAAATCTTTCTATGGATTGTGTCTGCGCCCATTTTAAAGGCTAAATACCTTATTACGCACCTATTCATATGTTATCATCACTTGCAAGTTTTTCATTGTTATCTCTCTGTATTACGCGCAATTGCCTCTCTGTGCAGAATTCATCCATAGACAGAAGTTTGAGCAAGATGGGAAAGAAATCCAAGAAGACTGTGGGTGCTTCCGCCCCACCAGTTGTAGGACAAGCTGCTGTAAACAAGAGGAAGGGCCTAATATCTGATACTACATGCACGGGTCTCACCAGAGTTACTTGGCAAGGCACTTACAACATAATTGAAGCCGAGCAACCACAGAAGACGGTAACAGAAGCTAGCGTGGATTTACTACGGAAGTCTGATTATACTCTCAAAGATTTAGCCGACTCTTTCCTTCACAGAATAGCAGCCAGGGAGCAAATTCTCCCATACACAGACGTTGTGCGATGGGCGATTGAAGAAATCCCAATCTTGGACAGAACTTTCAGCACCAGAGATGGGAGGATTTTTGGATCATTCAAGGCAGATGACCTAAGGCAAATGTATCATTTGCCCGAGCTAGAGAAAATATATAACAAGACCTTCCTGGAGAAGTTTGCAAGCGAAAATGAAATTGAATCCGAACCCATCAAGGATTGGAGACAAAATCTGAACAAGCACAAACACGAATCTTCCGGTAAGTACTCGGTTGATTCTTTGGCTTCTCCTTATTGTTATGCGGGGATAATGATGTGTAGGCTATGGGGATTGCATGACTCTACTAATTTTACCATAGAAATGGTTCCTCTTATGGAGGCAGCAGTAAACAGTATAATTATGGATTGAGCTACTATTCTCTTGGATAAACTAGTAGTAGCTGTTCGTGATTTTAGAAATAAGATTGTGGTCACTGAAAGGAAAATTCCCCCATTTTATTATACTGCATATATCTTAGACACATTATGTTTCAATTCCGAATTTCCTGTCCTCGGTTGGAGGTGGACTACACAGGACCCCTCACCCATTCATATATATCACCAAAAATTGTGGAAGTCTTCTTACAAACACCACCTGTATCAAATTGCAATGGCTTTATGGTGCCCATTTACTATTCCATCTTTGATAAACCCATTCTGAAGATTTCCTATCAAGCTTCCTTTGATTTACCAGTAGTAGCAAGTTGGTTTGGAGAAGAGAAATTTACCTATATTAGAGTTTTCGGCAGCCAAGCCGACCCACATGTTCTCCCTTTATATATTCCAGATAAGCTGCTAGCAAGAGAAATCGCATATCAGATTATGGCTGAGAGTACTACACAGACTCTCAAAAGAGAAAATAAAAGAGGCTGGCCCTCTTTTCCCTTGAGGTGTGGTGTCTATACGCTACATGATCTCAAACATGCAGAAAAGGAAGCCACAAAGATTCAATCTTTAACTCTAGCCACAATCCCAAACAGGGCATTTGATCTAAAGCAAGTTGCCTATGCCGCATTAGAACAGGCCAAATTGACAAAGTTTGAGCATCAGGAAGATATATTTGATGACCTGCTCATTTCAATTAACACCATAGGTCAGGCTAAAGAACTCGCTAGGATGAAATATAATGATGAAGGGTTGACAGAGTTCAATAAACTTAGAGAACAGAGGTTGCAAACTCTGCCTCTAGATTTACTAGCAACGACCCCAGCGACATCGTCAAGCGAGTCTGGTCGGCAACAGTTAAAGGAGCCTCCTGTTATAACAAAATATCATAATAAGGAGGAGGAGGAAAAGCAGAGGAAAGAACAAGAGGAGCATAAGAGGAAAGAGCAGGAACAAGTACAGAAGGAGTCTCAAACTGAGAAAGGGCAACAGACCACCACTGATGTCAATGTGGACACTACCACAGACCCTAAATTGCTACAGGAATGGCAGCAGTTTCATTCTATCATCAGTGGATTAGAATGCTCAAAAGATACAGACACTTCTAAGACTAACGACATGCAAGACGTTACTTCACCTCAGGTTCTAAGTGGAACCACCGGCCCACCCAGTTCTAAGGATGTTGAGATAATTCCAAAAGACCCCACCGATCAAATCATTCTGCAGGTAGAATATATTCCTCCATTGGATGTTTTCTACAGCCCGAGGCATAGAGCAGTTGTAAAGCGATCAAGGAAAAGACGAAGGATT
>APFE030634585.1:17117-30745 GCA_000404065.3 Pinus taeda | reverse complement strand
GATTGCTCTTTCACTCTTGCTTGGGCATTGTCTTCACCTCAGCTCTGATACCATGTTAATTTTAGGTATGTTCTATGCTAGAGCAATTTATTTCAATTTTCACAGTTAGCTCATTATCTTTTCCATATTAGCAATCACATCAGCATTAAATTAAATTGCAGATAGAACATAAATATAATCACAAAAGACAAGCCAAGACAAGAGGACACAAGATGTGGTGCTAGCCAGGGACAAACCCCAAAATGTGGGGAAACCCTTGATCAATTCTTCTTTTATGTTCTTCAAAATTCAGCAGAGAAAGAGAGAGATAGAGATAGTACATTTACAATAGAATTCAATACTTTGACTTATCTAGATAAGAGCACAGATCATCTCTAAGAAGATGATACATGAGATCAGTTGAAGACATGCTGCTTCAACTGATTCTCCAAGGTGACTCCTTCATCTATCATTGTGCTGCATTTCGTCATCATGTTGCACCTCACAGCACTGCACCATGCTACACCCATCATCATTGTACTACATTATGTGCCATTGCTGCACCGTGTTGCCTTCCCGGCTGTTCCCTACAGTTCTGACAGTTCCGACTTCCTGTAGTTCCGATAGTTCTAGTAGTTCCGGCTTTTCTGGCTTTTATGGCAGTTCTGGATTTTCCAACAGTTCTAGCTTTTTTGGCAGTTCCAACTTTTCCAGCTTTTCCAGCAATTCTGACTTTTCCGGCAGTTCTGGCTTTTTCAGCAGTCCCGACTTTTCTGGCAGTTCCAGCTTTTCTGACTTTTCCAGCAGTTTTGGCTTTTCTGACTTTTTTAGATTTTCTATCCCAGCTTTTTCGACAATTTCGGCTTTTCTATCCCAGCTTTTTCGACAGTTCCAGCTTTTCCAAAAGTTTCGGTTTTTCTAGCAGTTCCGGATTTTTTGGCAGTTCCGGCTTTTCTGGCAGTTCCAGCTTTTTCGACAGTTCCAGATTTTCCGGCATTTCCGACTTTTTCAACAGTTCCATATTTTCTGGCTTTTCCGACAATTTCGGCTTTTCCAGCTTTTCCGGCTTTTCCAGCTTTTCTGGCTTTCTGGATCAAGGTAGTGTTATCCCTTAGGATCTCTCCTCCTACTAAAACCCAAAGACAAGTAGAGAGGAAGAGATCCCAAGTGTGTGTTGAAATGACTTGAAGTCCTCTATATTTATACTAAAACGTAGATGATGAATAGGCATGTCTATTGGGCTTTTGAGCCTACTCAAGTTACTGGTTGGCTTGATAATAATTCCATAATCAAAATAAATTCATAACTCCATGAATACCTATCGGAATCGGATGATCTTTAGATCAATCCTACACCTCTCGATGAGAGGGATCCAATAAAAATATCAACTTCCATAACTAAGCTGACCCACATGGATTTTGGCCCTAGTTTCCAATTTTAACATATATGAACTGGGACTCTTAACAAACCTAGTGTGTACCATTCTGAAATTGTATGTAGGGTTCTCAACAAAAAGAGTTCTCATTAACAATTAAAGTTGGAAATCACTATGTAAATAATTGAAAATTGTTGCTCCCTTTAGCATGGTTGTTCTTTCATAAGTTGAACTTATTTTCTCTTGGCCTCCTCTAGCAAAGTTTCGTAAGTCTCCTAGGGTAATATATTTCCTTGTTGGTCCCAACATGAAGGAAAACCTACTCTAGTTCTTTTATCAAAATCAGTATTGAATTTCATTACAGCTTCTTTTACCTCTGTTAATTTTGTCTTCGTTGTCTCCAAGTACAAGTTTTTCAATATCATCTTATTAATCTCTAAGACATACTCAGTTATGTCTTCAACTCCTACTTCTGTTAACTATTGTGAAGATCTTGAGTTAAGGAAATCAATCATTTTCTTAGCAAATTGGGCTCATTGCTGTAACTTTTTCATATTAGCAATGATGAAGTTTTCCAGGTCTCTGATAATGATCTTATCCTCTTCAACTATAAACAATGATTCCTAGATGTTCCTTACAGTATGGATGATATCATTCCATAAAACTTCTCTTGCTTGAATAATGGACATATTTCCCTTCACCTTCTCCTTTGGCTCTTTAATTTCTTGAGAAGAAACCTAAAAATCATTTATGTACTTCTCATCATTCTCCTTGGACATTGTCAAGTCTCTTTCAGTGGATTTTATAATCCTCAAGGCACTCTCATAATCTCTTTGAAATTTTTTCATCTCATTCTCATAAATTTGTAGCTTAGTCATGACTCTAATTAGTTTATCACTTGGGCCTTAGAATCTGCGTATATTAAGATAGTACAAACATGAGAGTCAATATTTTGTTGCAAAACAGAATTCATTTCCTTTATCTTAGAAATCTCATCATTTCTTTGTAGGAGTTCATTAGTTACTGCTTCATTTTCTTTCTCCACATGTGCTACTTCTGAAGCCATAGGATGTTCTATAAAAGGAATCTTCAACTTCTTCCTAAGAACATGAATTTTATTTCATCTCCCTACAACAATTTCTGAACATCACTTCTATCCTCTGGATTGACACCAACTTTAACAATCAATTTATTTAATTCTTCATTTTGAGTGGTTAAAGCTCTTGAATTTTCTTTTTCTAAGTTCAATTGATTAACCACTTTCTCTAACAAAGCTTCAACTCTGCTAGCAGCCAAAAAAGTTTTATTCAAATCACTATAAATCAGTTCTCCAATCTACCTATGTAAGTTTATTTTTATCAGGCAGTGGTATCCCTTTATTATTTACTGTCAAATTGATTGTCTTGAAACCTGATGAAGAAGACACAGTTAAAGCAGGGGGGTGAGAGGAAGCTAGTTTGAGCTGATTTCTCTCCAAATACATAGCAGGAAGAAATCTAGTCTAGTAATCTGAAATAAACTGATCTTCTAATCTGGACTCCATGCTTTCTTTAAATTTTTTGTTCTTTTCATCAATTTGAGAATATAGTTGCTTTATCATTGAAACAAAGCTCTGACTAGTCTCTTCTGGAACATGAGAAGATGGTGTACAAATACCTTCTCCTAACTGTAACTGGAAACGCGATGTTGATGATGAATTTCCCCCCTCAAATAGATTAACCCCTTTAAAAAAAATCACTTTGATGAGGAGTTTCAATCTCCACTCCTCCTAAAAAATATTTTTTCCCTCCATTTCCTAGTTTCTCAACATCTAGTCGAGGTTCATGTACATAGGGAGCATAATCATTTTCTACTCTCCTGTTTGAAATGATATGGTGAGGATCATATGCCCATTTCTCTCCCAGATGCAAATTCATATCTTCAAGATATTTTTGCACTTCTCCTATAGCTTTCCTTTTATTCACAATAAAAGGTCCCACTGTCCTTGGAAAATTAAATAGATTCCCCTTATTTTCTGGAACAAAATGTACTTGATCCACATTCAAAATCTGCCTAATAAATTTTAATGAAAATAGTCTCATAGGCACAAATGTAGGGAGCCTATAGGGGGGAACTTTTGCTCCACATAATCTAATTCTTTCATAATCTTGAAATAGAAACCAATCACCTACATTAACATCTTTACTTAGCTGAAGGAAAGATTGATCATTTGGTAATATGCAAGGTGGAGGAGAATTGTTTATGATTGAGTAAGCAACTGATAAAAAAACAAGTAATAAAGTACATCAAGCCCTCATTATTTGTAGTGCTTCTTACCACATCAGTCCAAAATACCACTGATTGTTTTTTTCTTGTGAGGGTCCATGATATTAAATCCCAAGTGCATGAATGTTTCAACATGAGTATACAAGAAGAGGTAAGTAATTAGATAGGGAAATCTGAAACATCTAGTGAGGGAAAGTTTTGTCAATTGAGAATTAACCATCTTCTCCTAGATAGCAAATTTGTCAAAAATTGTTTCAGGATTCATCATCAAACTGAACATTCCCAAGATATCTCTATCAATAATAGTAGTATCTTCCCTTCCTAAAATCTTGGCCATAATTTGAAGGATACTTCTTACTTCCTTGGAAAAAGTATCCAAATGAAAATGAGTAGGATCCATAGGAAAATTCTTCCCAGCATGCATTAAAAAGAAAGTTAACTGAGCATAATTCGACCCAGACTAGTCTTAGAAGGCAGAAAAATTAAAATAAATTAATTAATTAAAAATAAAATTAAAAAAGAATAAATAATAAATAAATAAAAATAAATAATAAAAATAAAAATAAATAAATAAATAAATAATAATATATATATATATAATATGCATACAAAAAAAATAAAAAATAAAAAATAAAAAGTCTTCTATGAAAGCAGTATATTAACTTGAAGAAGGAAAACATAATGCTTATTGAATCTAAAGGGAAGGAATATGAAAATTATTTTCACCTAATTTGTTCATGACAAAACATTTTTGAGGCTAGAGGGTAGAGACCGACCAATATATTGATTCTGGGAACACATTGGTTTGAGGAATCACGGCAGCTAAAACACCTGACCTAACAGTAGAAGCATATACAAGAGACTCATCTTAGTTAAGAAGAACATGCTAGTAAATTTCTATGTGATTAATGGAGAAAACTTGGTCACATATATCCCTTTCAGTGTCCAACAGTGGAATATGGGAAGAAGAACCTGCTAAAATGGCTTTCTTTGACATTTTGATCATCTTGGATATCAGATATTTCACGCAGATACCTTATTAATGGCGAGTGATACTGACTGGAGCTACAATTTGTACAATTGGATCCACGGAAGAAAGAGCAGAGGACAATGGCAAATGAAATAAGTAAAAGAAACGAGATTTTATAGAGGAAATAGAATAACGGGTGGGAAAGAACGGAATTAAATGCGAACGTGGGAAATTTGAATTGATGACATAGTGATAAGGTGGATGAGGTGATGGATGACATGGTCGATGAGGTGGCGGATGGACATAATGACAGAGAAGTGGCAGAACATATACATGGGGCCCGCGCTCGCTTGCCGACGTAATACGAGGGCAAAGTCCTGTACAGAGAAAATCCCATGGAATCCCCCCGTAACCATTATGAACCGTTATTTTGCAGTGAAATTAGATCTTGAAAAGTCTTTGCAGATTCACTCGGAGAGCTAACCATCGGGCATGTACTGTCGCCGGGTTTGCTTCATCCCATGGGTCCCGCTCATATTCTCCATCGCACCTGAAAATGTAAACGACATTTAAACAATGTCGACTTTGGTGTTGTTAAATTTGGTGTATGGCAACCCACCTACTTTAATATTAAGTCTGCATTAATATTTAATTAGTGCATCTTAATCCACCATTATAAATTAATCAAAATTCAAGATCAAAAATTGTTTGCCTTTTGATTTTCTTATTCTTTTGATATTTTTTGTAGATATATATACATTTTTTTTTAATCACAGAGAAAACTAAAATGAGTTACAACATCTGGCTCCACCTGGGGATAGTGTTTTAAAACAAAACACTAAGAACTATAGATTAGTGCCTTCACCTCGGGCATGGAGTCAAAATTATAGCTTGAAATATTACAATGAAGAGCTCACCGAATATTCACAATGATCTAGTTGGTATATATAATGAAGAGATAAAATGAATTCAGTGTTGAAAGTAGTGTTTCAAATACTGCCCATTGACTGGCAGTTGTAACAAATCACCATCCAAATTTTCCAGAATGAAAGTGTTATTGGTTCTTACTTCTGCTATTCTAAAAGGACCAAACCATAAAGGATCAAACTTGCCATGTTTTCCTTTATCTTGTCTCCTTACATCCCATCAAAGAACCAAATATCCAGGTTTAAAAAGAATATCTCTGGCCTTTTTGTCAAATATTAACTTTATATTTTCTTAGTAATTGGTCATATTCTCCATTACATTCTCCCTATTTTCATTCAATTCCACCAATTGATTCATTCTCCTTGTGAGTGCATTTGGTTCTTGTTGAGCATACTGGATAAGTGCCACAATAGGTTTTTCTAACTAGCTCGAAAATAAAGAAGGTGCCCCATATACTAACTCAAAAGGTGATTTTCCAGTTGACCTCCTAGCAGCAACCTTTTTTTCCCATAAGAAAAACATCAGCTTTGAATCCAAGTTTTTTAATTCTATGCAATAGTTTTCTTAAGTATCTTCACCGGGGCTTTATTTGAAGATTCTGCGAGCCCATTCCCTTGGGGGTGATACGTGGTAGAATAAGAGAGTATCACGTTATATTTCTGGAAAAAATCAATTAGCTTTGCAGATCGGAAAATTTGGGCATTATCTGCCACTAACGTTTTTGGACAACCAAAGCTGCTAAAAATATTTTCTTCCAAAAATTTAATTACCACTGAATCATTAGCCCTCCTTGTTGGAACAGCTTCTACCTATTTAGTAAAATAATTTGTACCTATCAAAATTCATCTATGTTGTTGTAATGTTCCAAACTTAAATAAATAGTGTTCTGCAAAGCAAAAACGATTCACAGCACAAAATTTTTAAACAATCAACAAATGCTCATAAAAACTCTAGAATTAAGAACCAACTGAGCCATTTTATTAATCAATGGAGAAAGTACAATAATATGGAGCAATGCACTTGGGCTTGCCTCAATGGAAAGTGTGACAGAACCTAAGTGATAATACAATGATCTCAAATGCTAGAAATGGTTGCTCCTCTAATGCTTTGCGCTACCCAGAAACCTTCATTGCTACCTAAAAAGGGACTACAATAAACTCCTCCTCCGATGCTCAGAAAATGATGAAACTTCAGCCACAAACACCTTGGCCAAAACCCACAAAAACCCATAAATGGTTTGGCCCGATTTGGACTTTCCAAAATTGACCCCCAAAGGCACTATCAATCCCTAGTAATTCTACATTTTTTTGGTGCAAAGATACAGCTTAAAACCCCACCTCCAATGCTCAAAAAATTATGAAACTTTATATTTGGGATCCTTGTCAAAAACCAAGAAAAATCCAGAAAGTATTTTGGTTGGTTTAGATTTATGAAATTCGACCCCCTTGGAGGCCAACCTCAGCTGCAACTACAAAAATCGACCTACTAGAAACTACGTGTAAATGCTCCTGTAAATGTCTCAAAAGTGATGGGTTGACCATTTCTATCCAATCCCTAAATTCTTGGGTGAACTCTTGGCCTAAGACATCTACTCCTAAGCTCCACGAAAAATTGTTGAGTGGCCTCTGCATTTTCCCCTAGCCTAGCAATTTGAACTGCTGGAATGTTGGCTCTGTTGGCCATAAAACTCAACAAGAATGTTGGTAAGTTTCTGCTATCTCATCTCTCTAACTCTCTGAAAACAATCTAATCTCTGCAAGCCTCTATCTCCCTCTACATATTCTCTAGCTACCCAAAAATACGAACTCCCTGCTTTGCGATGGTTGGCGGTGCTATGTAACTTCCCTAGAAATCCTAAAATCCTTGTAGAACTGCCTCTCTAGGGCGGGAACGGATGGTTCCCTACAATAGAGGTTGAATCTCCCACTTGAGATATACATTTCTAAACAATCGGTTGACTCAGCTAAACAATAGAGTGAACATTCAAGTGATTTTGTTTGCAAGATGTATGAATGAATCCCAAAATGAGAGTTTATTCCTCCTTATAAATCCTTGGGCCTCCCTTGCCTCATGTGGGCCCCTCCATCCACCTATTGGACTTTCCCTCCAATCTATTTGAATGGGCCAATTTGAATTCCCATGTGGGTGGCCCCCACATTCCACTAGCAACCAAATTAAGTCGAATTGCCTCCTAAGTCTTGAAGTCAAAAATTATAGGTTCTCTTCCTTAGCCAAAATTGTACAAAATTGTTTAGCAGCACCCTGTTACAAATGTGTTTGAGAAGGGACATGGCATTCCTCCCCTCCCAAATGTTTCTTGCCCTCAAGCAACCTCAAATTTGGGTGCTCCAATATGTGCTCACCCTCCCAAGTGTTATCCTCATCTGGCAAGTTCTTCCAACACTCCAAAAATCACTTCTCCTCAAGTAATGCCTGAACGAGCATCCTCTCTAACTGTTGCTCCCCACTATCACTGCAACATGTGCCAAGGTCTTAGATGTGCCATTGAATCGTCCCTGACCTCAGCACTATCCTGATATGAAATAATCCTTCAATACCAGGATCCCAGGCCATTGTGTCCAACATGAAGCTCCCCTCACTATCCTACCGGGTGAAATTACCAGAAGTCCCTTGCTCCATTAGTGACTTGCTAAAGCCCAATGGAAGATCTGTATGATCTCCCCCTATATTATATGGCACATCCCTAAAGTTTATTGAGTTGTGAAGAGTTGTAATGCCCTAGTTCCCTACTAGTCCCAGAGTAGTGCCACCATGTTGACGTTGTGCTACTCTGACTATGTCATACTCCCCATCGTGCACAGATAGTATCCTCATCTCCTGGAACTCGATGGTGAAATACTGAAAGAGGTGAGACACATCCTGCCTAGGCATCTCCATGGCACCAAGGCCTACCGATCTAAATCTAACTCCGAACCTGTGCAGCAATATAGAATGTTTTTATCCCCATATAATGAAACCCTCTGTGAACCCCCATGTGCCATCCCAAGAGTGAACTATATCACTCTCTACCACGACTTCGCTCATCATGAGTGATCTATCGATCAACTGAATCCATGTATCCCATAGGCAGACCTGCTGTGACATAGCCCTAATAACTGATGGAATCCATTTGGCCCTCTTCTCTAGTCCCTGCATGCCACCCATATATAGGCTCCATACATCATGAACTAATCTGAGGCGTGCTTAACTATATGGTGCCTGTCATTGTGTAGTACTAATGACCATTAGAAACCACATGTGCCAAATAGCTATCCCTTGAATGCAACTAATAGATGGGTATCTGATACGCACAATCGACTTAGTGTATGCGGATCCATCCTGCTCCTACCAACCATCACCACTGGTTCGGCTACCCGCCCCCTAGAGAATGTGTCGATACAATGTCAGGAACCTGGATACATACTGGAGAACTATCTCAATCGTACACGGTATCCTCTACTCATTCATGGTCTAGACATGCCCTATGGAAATAGTGAAACATGTCTCCCCTGTGACCAGCTCCCCAGGCATAAGATCAATGATGAATGATATGTCATCCCTGTCAGTGATCACCTCATCCCTCAACCTGTGGCTGTCAACTCGCGCACCAACCCGATCCACCCGCTAAGAAGTCTCCCCTCTATCGCACCAAGTGTCATCCAAATATCTTGGGTGAGCACCCCGTCCCCTGTTTCTCATGCTCAAAGTGTCAAAGTACAACAACCAAATTTACCATTCCTGTAAGTGACGTAGAAGAGGGTCAGGAGTGTGAGTCCACACGGATACCATCAAGTATCGCTCATCTGTGTCCCCATCAATACTGGGTGAACTATGTTAACACCCAGGTTGTTCCCTATGACTCCCAAGGGAATACGGCCGGGGTAACCACTAACCAATCTTTGGATTACAGCTTCTAGCCCAACTGTATTCAGAGAGGGCTCTCTCTTTAAGGTTTGTCTCTGTTCTGTGGAGATTTTAGGCTAGTTATGAAGTAAGGGTTTTGGTTTATGTTTGGTTGGAAAGATGTCTTTCTGTACCTAAAGTGGAAATTCGCAGATAATATTAGTTCATTGGGCAATGGAGTCTGTGGCTACTGGTTGTTGAAATCTTGAGTTTGAGCAGCTGGGATTATAGGGCCATTTAAATACTTCATAAAACAAACTTGAAATTATGATGGTGAAATGTAAACAACCAGTGAAAAGCAATTAATAATTTTCCACTAAGCTGGGGTATGAGAAAGAGATATATTCCTCAGGAGCAAAACTTGAATTCCTGAAACAATAATCACTGTGAAAGATATAGCGTGAAAGGGTAGCAATTAAGAATTACACCTTTATTACTATAACTGAAGAAAAACACTTATAATAGCTTAGATTGAGTTCAGGGTAATCTGTGATTAAATCCTGGAACTATTCTTTTTCCTTGCCATTAATTGTAAAGCACAGATAGCATGAAAGAGATATGAATGATAACAAAACACATAACAAAGAGCTGTAAGGAAAACTTATTGTGCCATGAAATACGCAGGAATCCTGTAACTTTCAGCTAAACACCACAATGCATCAAAACAACACAGAGCTTTGGAAATTCCACGGCCTTTGTATTACTTCTCTGAGAATTTACAGTCAAAGAACTATAGAAAAGATATCAATAACATCCAACCCCTGAAAACTCATGCGAGGGGGAATATATAGAAAGGTTTCATACAAAATATCTCAGGCATTGAGTCATCTGAGAAATAAATATCTTCATCAACTCGTACAGAAATAGTAGATAAGAAGCTATTGCAGCTTTCAATACAACATAAATGCTCTTTAATTCTGTCAGAAGATTTCGACCTTTGGAGGTCACTGAGTCGGTTGAGCGCTTTGTTATAACTGATGAATGACGTGTCTGTGCAGCTCTGTCCTCCTGTAGCTTTTCAGCCCTGTCACCTATGACTGTCAGTGCTGCTGTGGTGGCCGAATGGTTTTTCTAAGTTGGCTCAGCCTCTTTATGCATACATGCTGACATATCAAAATTTTCCTGTGCATGACAATTTATATATTTCAATGGAAAAAAACATAGTTACTGGCTTTGGTTTAGCAGTAATTGTATCAACCCATTCCAGACTTCCTGTGTGGGCAATTGATGTCTCAAAATTGCCTCTATGGTCTCATCTGCCTCTGTATATTTATAAAAATTGGGAGGCGCATCAAACAAGTGATTGATTTCATTCATGATAAAGAATAAACTCTCTACCCTATTGAAGAGAGTCTGTCCTGATGTTGGCCCTGATTCTGCTGATGTGCTGGGCTTTTCTGCATCTGACTTGTAGCAAAGGTGTTGACCCTCTTGGCATAATTTTCGTGGGAAAGTAATCTTCCTGAGGTGCCCATCAAGCTAGGAAGACCTCTATTCTGCAATGCTATAAATTTGTCCATGAATTTATTGATGTCTGTTTACATATTCTGGCTTCTTCTCTCTAATGTTTGCACCAGGTTTCTTAGTGTCAGGACCCTTTTGACCATCGAAATGGTCTCAGTCCTGTTGGTAATTCCCATTTTGACCAGCTGAGATCTTGTCCTGTAATTAAGCACATTTATCATTCTGGTGGCAGCCTCAGGCATACTGCCAAGAGATGCTCTTGCTCTTTGGATTTCCTTATGTGCTTTTACAATGAGCCCCATCTGCTCATGAATATCCTCAATGTATTCCCACTGGTCTATGATGGACTGGCCAATATTGGCCCATAGGACTCTCTTGAGCTCAGCTGTTACTTTATCAAGTGTGAGCTCTTTTTCTAGCTCATTTATCCTCTTTTTGAGAGTCTTTACCTTTCTTTCTCTCTCAGCTACATTTTGCTTGGATTTATCATATTTTTCATTGAGCTTAGCCAAAGTTTCTTTGGCTTGACTTAGCTCTATCATTTGGCCCTCCAAGACCTAAATTTCATTTCTGAGCTTCTGCATATCAAGACTTTCAGCCTGCTCTGTTGTTGGTGCTGAGGAAGAGGGTGTTGCTTGCTCTGTCTGCTGAATAGGAGGGGCAGTGGTTTGAGGAGCTTCTTCCAGATTGACTATTTTTGGAGGAGGCTGTGAAGTTTGGCCTGCCTCTTTCTGTTGTAATGCTGCCTGAAGTGCAGCCTCTGATTCCTCCAACTTTTCTTGTGTTTGGATGAGCTGTTTATACAGTGACACCAGCATAGCTGTTGCATCCTTGTCCTGTCTTAGCTGGGCAACTTCTTCAGTTTGGGGATGAAGAGTTGCTGGGATCTTGATCATTTTCCTTAATGCTGCCATATCAGCATCCCTTAGTTTCGCTCCTGCACCGCTTTGACATCCTTAGGATCATGCCCAAGTTCTATTATGATGTCCTCCAAAGCTTTGATTCTGTTGTCCTTTGCTTGAGAGGATACTCTTTCCAACTCAAGTTGGGCAGTTGTATTATTTAGGCTATTTTCTAGCCTGTAATTCAACAATGTTTTATCTGCCAAGGAGGCATATACCATCTCACCCGTTTGCTTATGTAATTCTATCTGATCCATCGGGTGGATGTCCTTGGCAAGGACTTCAAGGTGGGTCCTGATGTAGTCTGCAGCTGACTGTGGCTGCTGCACGGCTGGCATGAAGTGGCTCGTAATCATCTTGCCCTCCTGGACATCATAGGCAGACATAAGTCTTTGCTGGTTGGTGGGAGCCATTTTCAACAGATGATTATATAATTTTATCCTTATGGGCTCATTCCTCTTCTTAATTTCCATGAACTGCTGCTTGATGCTCTGTTCACCTCCTCTTTGTTGGCTTGAGGAGCTAACTTCTCCTCCTGTTGCCCTCTCTTGTTCCTGCTGGAAGGAACTTGCTGAGGCCTCCATGCTAGGTGGGCCCATGCCCAAAGATTGCCCTATTGGCATTTCTTCCTATGAAAAAGGATTTAATCTTTGCCTCTTTTCCCCTTGAGTTGTTGATGTTGTGAGGGGAGTCTCTCTGTCCATTTTCCTGCTTATGTCCTCCTTTTGTGGGGTTTGGAGGACTGAAGCTTCAGCTCTTGTTTCTTGCCTAGGAGGCATCATTTGTGCTGGCTGCTGCTCAGTGACCATTGGGGCCTCTTCTGTTTGCTCTTCTTGCACTGGCTGCTCCTTTTCTTGCTGATGTACCTGTTCTTGCTGCAGTGGCTGCTCTAGCTCCATTTCTTTCTCCTTGCCTTTGCTAGAGGCTTGCTCTGTAGCTTTGATTGCCTTCTGATGTGCTGTGGAGGATGAGGCAGCTGCTCCCTCTGTGCTTGTAAGAGAAAATACCTGTGCAGGAAGTTCTAAGTCAGCCATCTTAAGGAGATTTCTTCTTGCTCTTTCATTTAGTTCTTCTTGTGTGACAGGTTCCTCTAAGGTGCCTCTCTTCCATTTTGTTTGATTTGCATATTGTTCTATGTGAGTAAACCTTACATGGTCATAACTGGATAGCCTATATTTGACCCTTCTTAAGGTTATGAAGTGATTGGGGTCATAAGGTTTCCAGAGGAAACTGGTCTTTAGGCCAAGGCCTTCTAGCATTCTGTCTGCCTCTTGCCAACCTTCCTCCCTCTTGTTCAAAACAAAGTGGCCCAGTTGGTTTTTTACCTTCAGCTGTGCTTTCTTTCCTTTGCCTGAAAAGTTCTTTACATCAGCATTCCCAAACTACCTGAAGTATTCAAGGGAAAACAATCTCATGGGCACATACTTGGGCAGTCTATATGGGGGTAACTCACAACCATATATTCTAATAACAGTGTAGTTTTGGTAAAAATACCAATCCCCAATGCTGTATACCTTGGACAACTGAAGGATCCTCTACATCTCATCTGTTAGTCTTGGAGGAGGTGAGCTCAGGAACAAAGACATGGATGGGTGGATGAAAAGGTGTATAAACTCACAGTAAGTGTATGGAGAATAGGCTTTGCAGTGAAAAACAGAGGTCCAATACACTACTGACCTTGGATTTCCTTGTGCATCCACTCTTTTCACACCAAAAGAGAATTTCTCATGTTGATAGTATAAAATTAGGTGGTAAATGTAGGAGGAGTATCTGAACACCTTTTCCCTTGATAGGTTCATAAATTGCTCATGCATTTTGTCTGATATGTAGGTGGCATAGTCAT
>APFE030634585.1:4474-16408 GCA_000404065.3 Pinus taeda | reverse complement strand
GAATCCCAAATGCCCAATACATCTGTTCCAGTTTCATGTTTGGCCTTTAATTCATTTAGCAGGTGGAGGTGGAACTTATTTTTTTATTAGGAATTCCTCTAAGATTTGGTAATCCAAATCTGCTAATGCCTGCCACTCCAATTCTCTCTGAGGGGCATTCAAAGGGGCAATATTGAGGGCCACAGGTGCTATTGGTGTATCCATAGTTACTTATGAACTCCGTTTTGTATGTAAATTAGTGTTACTATGCTGAGTAACAGAAAAGAGTATTTCTTGGAAGAAGAGGTGAATTGAGAAACCGAGGGCAGAAGGGTTAATGGTAGCAATTGAAATACTGCACACAGCACTAAAGAAGGTAAATACTTGTCTTTTAACAGACTCTTTCTTAGTAATTAGGTGTAGTTTCGGTTTCCCTGTTCGCGACTGCGCGAACAGAATGCAGGTTATGAGAAAGCTTTGGTAACAACGCTTAGCTAGTGAATTTCGACCTTTCAATTTCAAATGGGAACTGGGTGCAGGAGATTTTCCGGTGAATTATGTGTTTTTTCTGTGTTTCAAGTCAATTTCAGCTATTTGCAGACAAAACCAGGCGCAGAGATGATTAGCAGTGATAAATACCTGGTATACTGACAGTCCGGGTCACAAATGCAGGGGGGTAGGCGCGCCGAAGGTCTCCAGGTCGAATTCAGCAGGTTGGCGCAAATTTGGACGTAAAATACATGCAGAAGACAATACAGAAGTTTTTGCAAAAAGTGCAAAAAACGCGAAAAATTGGCCAAAATATGGATTTTTGGGATATTGGCGCCTTTTTCAGATGACGTCAGCATGACGTCATCGGGTGGGTCAGGGTCGGATGACGTCAGCATGACGTCATCAGGTGACGTGGCAGCTTATGAGTGGTCCACGGGGATGGTGAGGTGGCAGGTGGAGCAATGGCGGGCAGGGGCGCGGACGCGGCGATGACGTAGCAGTGATGCTGGCAGTGACGTTGGCAGGTGGTTTAGCGGAAACCGGAAACCACAGGCGGTATCATATCGCACCGCTTATGATACAGAAGTGGAGTTGTCAGAGGGGGCTCTAATACGCTGTGGGGGCGACGCGTGGCCGAGGCCTGACGTCACCCTCTGACAGATATCGGACGCTATCTTTCGGACGTCAGGGCCGGTTCAATATCCACGTGAGCCGTTGGATGAAAAGCGCCCGATCGGACGGTCGACGGGCCAATAACCTGTCCAGACGATACGACGTCGGGCGGGCAATAAAAAATGATTTTTCATGGGATTTGTGCCGGGCGGGACCCTTAGAAATATTAACGGATTTGTATGGTTTTCCAATGTTTTCTTTATAAAATCGCACAAGGCATTAAAAATTTGGATAAGTCGGTTTTTCATGTAATTTTGTATTAAATCTCACATAGCTCCCAAACTTAGGATAAGGCAGAAAAGTGGGTTTTCAACGTATTTTTGCCTTTTGAGCGGGTTTAAGTGTGCAAATGGTTTTTTTCCAAGGTCTCTTAGGCAAAATGAAGGGTTGAATAGGTAAATGAGTTCTGAAGGAGAAAAAGAGGTAAGGCTTGGGTTCTTAAACTGACCAGATGTCAATTTAATTCCCTAGTGGTGAATCATATGGCTATAATGCCAAGGGGGGATATTTATAGAATGCTTGGGGTTTATACACCATGGTGTTATAATAGTAGGGAAAGGGTGACATAGGGAATTAGATAATAGAAGTTAAGGGTTAATATGTAGGGGGAAGGTGAATGAGGAGTGATATCACTAAGTTTATTTGAAAACAACTTAGCTTAGGGAGTAGATCAAAATGAAAAGAATTTTGCACCAGAAATGTGGCTCTTAAAGGAAACAAGAACCAACATAAAACCTTGAATTCTTTCACAAACACAACTGGTGTAGGGATGTTAGTAATGAGTGCAAAACAAGGAAAAAAGGAAGTTAGACATGCTCCATTGTGTTGTTTTCCTTATATTGACCAACAATATTCAGTTTGAAAGGAATACAACTTCTGCAACCCCATCTACCTAACCATCTACTTGCCTAGCATTTTTTGTTTCTTCTTGGAGGGTGCACTTGGACTTGCAGACCCTTATGTGCCTTTTCTTTTCCATTGGCTTTTTCTTTTTATTGCCTATCTAGCACTACCCTTATTGCTTCCAAGGCCCCAGATTAAGCAGTTGGGAACCTTAGTTTCTCTGCCTAACTATTGGTCTGCCAAGATTAAACAGTTTGGACAGACTTCTTTCTCTATTCTACAACATAAAATTGAAACATGGAATGATCCGGATTAGACTTTTGGACCATCCATCAAAATTTAGTAAACATGAAGGCATGTACACACCTTGCCTTGTCCCTGAAATATGGGATCTTTGTATCAGCAAAGCAGAGCATATTTGGCATTTGAATTTGCCAATCATGAAATATGAAACCTAGTGGTATAGGTATCCAACATCTACTATAAGAGAACATTTATTTTTCCACTATCAATGCTTCATTGAATTTGTCACCTAGCATATTATTTTCCAATCTCTTCATAAAAATGGCTATAGAAGAGACAAGAGCTTAGGTGTAATATTTAATTTCCATAACATCAACAAGTTGTGAATCAACATGAATCTTGTTCAATATAATAATGTAACATTGTTTGAAGTCTATGACCTTCTCCTTCTTTTCCATTTTGATTGTAATCAGTTCTTTTAGGAGCATGATTTGGGCCTTTTCTTCTCCAATTTTTCTAGGAAGGATCTCTAAAAGGTGTCCCACCCAACTTTTGAGGAAGTTGGAATGTTATAGTATCAATTGTTTGATTTATTTTCAAATGTATATCGGAATAACATATAGACTACATCTCCATGTTTCACATCCACAAGGAATAGTTCCAGATGAATGTTCTTAACATGATATTCAAGAGTAACCTCTTTTTCAAAGTAAAATTTAGGCAAAATACTTTATGGGTTCTTGAGGAGAGGATGAAATTATGGACGTAAATTAAGTGCACCTGATGATAACCACCTAGGTTGATGTTTTCCTTCCATTATGAAAGTGTGACAAAATTTTTATTCTTTAGAACTGGAAGAGGTATGATCTCGGTCGTTATGAGTAGTATGAGGAGGGGAACTATATGGAGTAAGATCAATTTGATCAGAAGGCTCAAAGATGTCATTAAGGGATAGTTCAACAAGGTATTTGATAAACTCAACCAAAACACATTCTTTGGTGATAGGTGTTCAAGTGGATTTTCACCATGGGAGGAGAGGAGGTAAAAGAAGTAATCCAATCTATTTAGCTTATGCACACGTGATGCATCCGAAGGTGATTACTTTAAATCATGGAATATAATACAATTTTTCTTGATGGGGAGAATTTTTTTTTTTTTTTTTTTTAGAGGGATGTATTTTTAGCTCATTTCACTTTTAATATGGTGAGAAATTATTAGAGGGATATTAGGTTGTTGGGTTGGACTTTTGTCTCTAGGAATTTCTGAATAGTGTGATCAAGTGATCCTACCATCCATGCAAATTCGATCCTCCTTCTAGTGTGAAAATAACTATTGACAAGGGAGAATGACCTTAAAATAGTCAATTGGTTCGATCTAGTATGATATCCCAATTAGACTTCACAACATTTGGGATAAGAGACCCATATAGATTCTAGCCTAATATTCATGCTTTGTTGTGTGCAATTGATGTGAGATATTTTCGATTGTCACAACTGTGAGGTGCAGCTGTTGAGCTAGAAGTTATTTTAAACATAATGATGAAACTATTCTAACCTATCTAAAGGGGAAGATAGATAAGAAAATGGAAGTGGCAAGAAGAAAACAACATAGATGTATATTCAAGTAAAGAGTTAGTTGATATCGTAGACAACATTGTATGCTTAAATTATTAGAACAAAATACAGAATAATCAGATTATAAACCAATAAGTACTCAACATAGAAAGAAACATAACTAAAATCACAAGTGAGATATTCAAAACCAATTCACAAATTAGTCTAAGAACTAGCAGTAATATATTTAACAAGTACATATATAAATGAATTTCCTAAGAGTAGTATGAAACACAGACACTGTGCATGTGAAGTGAAACTTTAGTAATGGCCTTCAAGGATTCTCTATATTAACTAGCCATAGAAATACAAAGTCATTAGCTTCCAATATCTGGTTTGCAAGTTATGTCAAGGAAATTCAAAAAATTGCAACCTAATTTGTTACAAAGAGTTTCACAACATTCATACATTCAGTTAGTAAATACCTCCTATGGATTTTGGACTTCTATGAGGTCATTTTCAACTTTTCACCTTCCTCTAATTTACAAATATGATAAAAGGGAAAGTATTTTGAAGTTATTAGAAATGGATATGACATATGCTACACTCTGATTGGAACTCCAATTGAGAGCTTCACAATGTCTTGAAGGTATGCCACCCAGACTTCATAGTATGATGTAAATATTTTGTTTCTTCTGGATGGTGTAACATTAGTTGAACTCTTTGACCTTCTCCTTCTTTTCCATTTTGATTGTAATCGGTTTGTTTAGGAGCATGATTTGGGCTTTTTCCCATTGGCTTTTAGTTATTCCTTGGTTGTGTCTCCTATAAGAGATAACATTTATTTTTCCACTATCAATGCTTCATTGAATTTGTCACCTAGCATATTATTTCCCAATCTCTTCATAAACATGGCTATAGAAGAGACAAGAGCTTAGGTGTAATATTTAATTGCCATAACATCAAAAAGTTGTGAATCAGCATGAATCTTGTTCAATATAATAATGTAACATTGGTTGAACTCTATGACCTTCTCCTTCTTTTCCATTTTGATTGTAATCAATTCTTTTAGGAGCATGATTTGGGCCTTTTCTTCTCTAATTTTTCTTGGAAGGATCTCTAAAAGGTATCCCACCCAGCTTTTGAGGAAGTTGGAATGTTATAGTATCAGTTGTTTGATTTATTTTCAAATGTATATGGGAATAACATATAGACTACATCTCCATGTTTCACATCCAAAAGACATAGTTCCAGATGAAAATTATTAACATGATATTCATGAGTAACCTCTTTTTCAAGGTAAAATTTAGGTAAAATCCTTTATGGGTTCTTGAGGAGAGGATGAAATTATGGACGTAAATTAAGTGCACCCGATGATAACCACCTAGGTTGATGTTTTCCTTCCAGTACAAAAGTGTGACAAAATTTTTCTTCTTTAGAACTGGAAGAGGTATGATCTCAGTCGTTATGAGTAGTATGAGGAGGGGAACTATATGGAATAAGATCAATTTGCTCAGAAGGCTCAAAGATGTCATTAAGGGATAGTTCAACAAGGTATTTGATAAACTCAACCAAAACACCTTCTTTGGTGATAGGTGTTCAAGTGGCTTTTCACCATGGGAGGAGAGGAGGTACAAGAAGTAATCCAATCTGTTTAGCTTGTGCACGGGTGATGCATCCGAAGGTGATTACTTTAAATCAGGGAATATAATACAATTGTTCTTGATGGGGAGAATTTTTTTTTTTTTTTTTTTAGAGGGGATGTATTTGTAGCTCATTTCACTTTTAATATGGTGAGAAATTATTAGAGGGATATCAGGTTGTTGGGTTGGACTTTTGTCTCTAGGAATTTCTGAATGGTGTGATCAAGTGATCCTACCATCCATGCAAATTCGGTCCTCCTTCCAGCGTGAAAATAACTATTGACAAGGGAGAATGACCTTAAAATAGTCAATTGGTTCGATCTAGTATGATATCCCAATTAGACTTCACACCATTTGGGATAAGAGACCCATATAGATTCTAGCCTAATATTCATGCTTTATTGTGTGCAATTGATGTGAGATATTTTCGATTGTCACAACTGTGAGGTGCAGCTGTTGAGCTAGAAGTTATTTTAAACATAGAGATGAAACTATTCTAACGTATCTAAAGGGGAAGATAGATAAGAAAATGGAAGTGTCAAGAAGAAAACAACATAGATGTATATTCAAGTAAAGAGTTATTTGATATCGTAGACAACATTGTATGCTTAAATTATTAGAACAAAATACAGAATAATCAGATTATAAACCAATAAGTACTCAACATAGAAAGCAACATAACTAAAATCACAAGTGAGATATTCCAAACCAATTCATAAATTAGTCTAAGAATTAGCAGTAATATATCTCACAAGTACATATATAAATGAATTTCCTAAGAGTAGTATGAAACACAGACACCGTGCATGTGAAGTGAAACTTTAGTAATGGCCTTCAAGGATTTCGTATATTAACTAGCCATATAAATGCAAAGTCATCAACTTCCAATATCTAGTTTGCAAGTTATGTCAAGAAAATTAAAAAAATTGCAACCTAATTTGTTACAAAGAGTTTCACAACATTCATACATTCAGTTAGTAAATACCTCCTATAATTTTTGGACTTCTATGAGGTCATTTTCAACTTTTCACCTTCCTCTAATTTACAAATATGATAAAAGGGAAAGTATTTTGAAGTTATTATAAATGGATATGACATATGCTACACTCTGATTGGAACTCCAATTGAGAGCTTCACAATGTCTTGAAGGTATGCCACCCAGACTTCATAGTATGATGTAAATATTTTGTTTCTTCTGGATGGTTGACTATCAATGACTATGTGGTATTTTTTTGTTCCCTAGGAAATAATTGTTACATCCTTTTTTAGTGAAGCCAGTAGTGATTTCAGGGAAATGTGTTTCTTAGTAAGATTTTTATATTGTCTCTAGAAGGTATATAAATGAGGATAATAAAGCAGCCATGAGAAAAATTGGTGGGAACAACATGACTAAATCCTAAACCTTAAGCAAGTGTTGTATTACTATGTTAATGCTTAGTGGAGCTTTATAGTGCTAGATAGAGGTCCATCGTAGTGCTATGTTCAAGGATTCATTAAGAAAATGAATTTAAGAGTAACTTTTTTGGCATGTAGTGTTGAGAAGAGGGTCAAGAGAGAACTATATAGATAGAGAGGAATAAAGCTTGAACATAACACTAGATTTAGGTGCATTGCAGTGCTCTCGCACTAGAATGAGGGTTAGTATAGTGCTACAGTGGCTTGAACAAGCCAAAATTTGAGGAAAAGTGACAAAATAATATTTTTGGAGCCTATAGTGCTAAGATAAGGCTTAATAGAGCACTATAGCACTAGCTAAGGGATCAATGTAGCACTACAAGAGGACTATAATAACCAAAACTTGCAATAAAAATCAAGTTGAAAACTTCTCTATGTAATACTCTCCTCCCATATTTTCCCAAGCTAATTGTTCCACTGAGATAAATATGTGACGAGAGGCTAATATGATGTGATTCAAATCCCCATATATAGTTAAGGAAGTGGAACCAACAAAATAAACCAAATTGACCTTCCACACATGCTATAGAACCTTCAGGAACCAACCAACCCTTCTAGGTGATCAACCCCTGAGGAAACTTGCCATTTTACTGATTTGGACCTTCAGTTGCTCACATGACAAGCCATGCATGAGACTGAGGCCTTCCAATAGCTCCCACAACAAGGCATGCCAATGAATAGGTACTTTTTCAGCTAGTTTTGAGCTAACGACCTCATATTCTAAGCCACTTTTTTAGGGATAGGTCTTATGCCACTACCCAGAACTTCATGAAACCTTCAGAAATTATAAATAACATCAAAAAAAGGTTACTAATGCAAACATTTGATCAATGAATTGAATTGACCCCTACTAGCCATGACAAACATTTTGTCAAACATGTCACAAATATGTATTCTATAGGTCATAACAATAGATATGTGCACAGGGGTCTCATGCTTATTTGATATTCGTAAAGAAGCAATGATGCCTTATCAAAATAGATGCATTATCATCTATTAGGTCATATATTCATTTTTCATTCATTTGTGAATCAAAACATGATGAGATCCATACATAAAGACTATGATAAAATATACTCATAGCCAACATATAACCAATACAAATAACAAGGATATAACAACCATGAAAATCACATATGAGCTAAAACATTTACATATGAAATACCGAGAAGAAGGAACTCTTGTTAACAAATGCATAAGCCAACCAGGTTTGGGACTTCAATGAACCACCTGACCATAGATTGGCTAAACCAAATCTTTCTTTCATCCAATCACCCTCGTGCCATATTCCAAGCATGAATGTAGGACTTACAACAAAACCAATCTAGGTTTCCCCCGATTTTACCACAATCCCCACCAGAACACTAGGACCAAAACAAGCATGGATGCCTTCGGATCTCTCCACCTACACCATGAGGAATTTTCCTACCTCCTAGTATTTAGGTTTTACCTTATATCCCATCATACAATGGTCGAGGATTCCTAGGCCTATTAATCAAGACTCCAACCTCCAAAATTTACTGTATATCTCACCAATCACTGGTCAATGATTCTTAGTCCTGATTGAGTGCATACACCTCTAGGCTTTACCATATGTCTCGCCATTCATAGGTTGAGGATTCATAAGCACCCAAAGGCACACGAAATCTAGATTTACCGTAATCCCACCTTCTCCGATCCAAGGATTCCTAGGCCTTATGTTCTTTATTTCAGAGACCACCTCACTCAGTTTCAAAACCATCCAACAATCCAACTTAACCAAAAAAAAAGAGAACCCATCACACCATGGCTATCCGAAAATGGAAATTCAAGGTTTAAAACACTGTCACACCTAGAAAAACCCATGCCCGTGACAACAAGAGAACCAATAACACACATGCGTAGCCATGCACGCCAAAACTAGTAAGGAAATCATACATGAAAATCAATACCTGCAAGTAATCCTATTGCAACCGCTCGATCCTGCTCTTATTTGTTTGATCTTTTCTTGCCTTTGCCTTCTTTTCTTTCCTTGATCCAATGCTGAAGTGCTCCAAGAAAACTCTAATTGTCCAAGATTGAGAGAGAGAGAGAGAGAGAGGTAGAGAGAGAGAGAGAGAGAGAGAGAGAGAGAGAGAGAGAGAGAGAGAGAGAGAGAGAGAGAGAGAGAGCTCCAAAAATGAACTAGAAAAAGGTTGTGAACTGATCCTCAAAAGCCTTTTTATCAATGAGTCCTCTATTTTCCTCATTTTCCATTGTTTTCCTTCATTTTCCTCCTAACATGAAAAATGTGACCATTCACCTTCCTTTTCTCCTAATTTCCTTTATTTTCATAAATAAAATGTTAATTAATGCCCCATACTTTTCCAAATCCTTTTCCATTTCCTTTGCCAATTTCCTTAGCCATAATAAAACAAATGAACGCCCACACTAGGATGTCTTGCCCAACATTCAACTTGGAATAAGTGTCCCATGACCGTGGTTATTATTTGATCTTTATTAACTTTATTTAAATGAAATTTTGACCAGGGCTATTACAGAACCCTCCCCCTTAGCGGAACATCGTCCTTGGTATTCATTGACACCTACAATCAGCAAGACTGTTGAAAATCAAAACATACTGGAGCTTTATAACTTATCTTGTTGTAATATTTATAATGATAAAACCATAATGACATGACACCCATATCACTTATTAGAGATTTATAACATAGCTCATGGCGGTATTTATATCCATATACATATATACATATAAAAAAACATCAACCAAAACATATGCCAAAAAAATCACTCAACCAATGAATAGAGAAGGATACATAACTCGCATTTGATCCACCATCTCCCATGTAGCTTCCAATGGGCCCAAAGTGCTTCCACTACACTTTAACCTGCTCAATTGCTTGGTTCCAGAGCATGAGCATCTTTCTCTGCAAATACATTGAGGTTTTGGCTGGAATTCTTCTTCTGGCTCCACCTACAATACATACCAGTTAATCACATGATCAACATCTTTAACATACTTCTGAAGAAATGACGCATAGAAAACATCATGGAATTTCACTATCAAAGGAAGTGAAAGTTGATAGGCTACTAGTCCAATCCTTTCAACAATCTTGAAAGGTATACAAAACGGAGGTGCCAGCTTGGCACATGATCCAATCCTCAAGGAAATATTCTTCCGCTTAATGCACAAGTACACTTGTTCCCCAACTTAGAACTCCTCAGACAACTTGTTCCAATTTGTATAACTTTTCTGCCTGTCCTGTGTTGCCTTTAAATTCTTCTTGATTACCTACATTTCCTATTCCATATCTACGAAAATGTCTAGTCCTATCAATACCCTGTTCACTGGATCACTCCAACTGATGGGAGTATTACAACTTTGCCCATACAATTCCTCAAACAGACTCATCCTCAATGACTCTTGATAACCATTATTATAAGAAAACTCAACCAACAAAAGGTACTCCTCCCATCTCCTCTGTCGATGCATCACATACATCCTCAACATGTCCTCCAATATCTTGTTGACCCTCTCTGTCTGTCCATATTTCTGCAAATGATAAGTTGTTCTGAAGGCCAACTTTGTACCCAAACCTACAAATAACTCTTTCCAGAATCTAGAAGTGAACTTAGCATCCCTATCTGACACAATCTTCCTTGGAACGCCATGCAACCTCACTACATCTAAGATAAATACCTGTGCTACATCATTAGCTAAACAAGTACACTTCACTAGAATGAAGCGTGCTACATTTGTTAACCTCTCTACCACAACCATGATGGAATCATGTTGTCTAGATGTCCCCAGGTGATGAAATCCATGGAAATGACCTCCCATTTCCGTTCTGGAATCATAATCGTCTATAGTAATCCAAATGGATGTTTACACTGCATTTATCAGTTGACAGTCCAAGAACCTAGCCACAAAATCTGCCAACTTCTTCTTTAGATTTGGCCAATAATAAAACTTGTTCAGTGCTGTCAATGTTTTATGATATCCTATGTGACCTTAATATAGTTTAGCATGAAACTCCCTCAATATAAGCTACTTGAGTTCACTGTTGTCTGGCACATATATCTTACCCCTAAATCTAACGAAACTGTTACGCAGTAATTTGTCACCGTCGGCCACCGTCCTTGTCGCGCCCCCACTGTCACACATTGGAGGACACATTTACGGATCTGTGACCAGTGACATAACTTGAAAACACTTGCATTGAGGCCTCCTGAGTATGAAGTTCAATAACCCTGAAGACACCTTCTGAAGATTAGCCTTGGAAAATGCCTTTTTCCCATTAGCGCGGGACCACAGTGTATTACCCCGCGCCAATGGCTCAGTCCTTACAAAGAGGGTGCGCCCATAAGCACTCTGTCCCAGAGCACGGCCTGCGCCACACAAATTAGGCATGATTTTTGGCCAGCGCATGCTAGAATGCTTTTTCCCTTGCGACTCACTCAGTTCCCTGAAGGAAAAAGCCCACAAAAGCATCCGGGTTTCGGCTTTTCTATCCAAGGCAATGGCTATTATGAGACATTTTCAAAACTCAAAATGTGTCCACATACAATGAATATCTCCTCTCCCTTTATCTATAAAAGCCTGTCTCCCCATAATGAACAGGCTAGTTCTGGAAGTAGTTTTTGGAGGCTAAAGCAAAAGAGCAAACAAGCTAGTGTGAGAGAGATACTTTTTGAGCTAAAAGTTGAAAGTAAGGTTATGCTGTCGGATTGTTGAGAGAGAAAGTGACTTTGCAAGACGTGTCAGACTGACTGCCCACCCAGCTAGAGGAGTTTTACAGTGTCAAGCCTTAAGTGGTTGTAATTTCTTCTCTCATTTCTATTTAATGCAAAAGCAACTGTCATTATGGTTTCATTCATGTGTTACATCGGTGATATGTGAATTGTATCTTGCTTGACTGGTACATAGCTGTATGTTTTTGGATTTTATGCTTGTTGTGGGTTATTCTTCACTTGTGCAGGTATCTATGTGCGGATAGTGACCGGCCGGAGATAGAGGACAGGAGCGACACTTCCCCCCACAACAAACAAGCGTTGGATCCCAGGTTGGTCTCCTT
>APFE030634576.1:25581-46627 GCA_000404065.3 Pinus taeda | reverse complement strand
TTGTAGGAGCATTCGTCAATCCGAAAGGCATAACCAACCATTCGAAAAGGCCCTCCTTGGCTTTGAAGGTAGTCTTCAACACATCAAAGGGTTCGATTGGTACCTGGTGATATCCTGACTTCATAACGATCTTGCTGAAATATTTTACCCCCTTTAGTTGGTCCAGGAGGTCATCAATCCGCAGGATCGGGTACCTATTACGGACAATGATCTTGTTCAGAGCCCAATAGTCAATACAGAGTCTCCAAGTCCCATCCTTCTTCTATACCAACACGATCAGGCTCCCACAAGGCGATGAACTCGGACGGATGTGACCTTTTTGCAGGAGCTCCTAAATATGCCTCTTGATTTCATCATTCTCTAGAACGGAGCGCCGATAAATTGGTCCATTTGGTAGCGGCACACCTAGGGTTAGATCGATGGAGTGCTTGACCTGACAGTGCAGAGGAACCCCTGCGGGTGAGGTGAAGATGTCCTCGTACTCCTCCACGACCTTGTCCATTTGTAGTTGTCGTGCGGAGGGGCCCTGTCTGGAGGTCGTGGCCACCGTTTTCTTCTTTCCTTGAGGGCGTATCATTAGGAAAACAAATTTCCTGGTTTTGGAAATGAGCTTACTGCATTGTTTTGCAGTAATCAAAGAGATGGCGGTAGGTGGTGCTACCTCTGGTATCCTGTACAACTTATTTCCCAATGTAATAATAACAGCACGGGGCCTTGATTCATACAAAGCATGTCGCTTCCACACGTATGGTTGTCCTAATAATACATCAGAAACTTCAAGGGGAGCAATGTCACACAATACCTCATCCGTGAAGGGCTTGATGTTGTATGGAAGGCGACGTTGCTGGTTCACGCGAAGATCTCGTCCTTGGTGAAGCCACCTGATGGTGTACGGTTGTGGATGTGCCATGGTTGTTAAGCCCAACCGCTTCATGACCTCTACCGAGAGGAGGTTCTTTTGGCTCCCGCTATCGACAATGAACTGTAGTGGGGAGCCCTTTACCCACATCTGGGAGTGGAAGAGACGCTCCTCCTCCTCTGGATCTTCGGGTTCATTTTTTTGGATCTTGCCGGTAGCAACAGTGGCGTTGGGATCCACATCAATGATCTGCTTCCCTTTGTCATTCCCCTTGTCAGGTTCTGACTCAGTGTCGGAACATGCATTTGGTTCTGAAACCTTTAGGTCAGCCACCAATGACTGCTTGGCCCGACACTCACTTGTGTTGTGAGTGGAGCTCTTATGGAACTCACACCATTTTCCCGTGTCCTTTTTCGGCTTCACAGCGTTGTTCTTTGCTTGCAGCTTTAGTGGTTTGTCTTGGGCTGCCCCGCCTTGGCTTTGTCCTTTGTTTGTGGTTTAGGGGCACCTTTCCCTTACTTTGGATTCGCAGACCCAAAGTCTCGCTTCTTTTGTTTAAATTTCTGCTCGACCTTGACGGCATATCGGTATGCTGTGCGGAGCAAGGAGATGTTGAGGAATTCTATTTCTTCCTGGATGTACTTATGCAGGCAGCCAGGTATTTGAGTATCAAATGCTGCTTTGAATCCTTGATACCCAACTTTGTGCGAAGGGTATGGAAAAGATCGGTGAACTCTGGTACGTCTTGGTTCCTTCCCTGCTGCAGCGTGGTCCACTTTATGTATTCATCCTCATAGCTTCCGCCAGGGTAGTACTACTCCTTGATGGCATCCCGGAATGAATTCCAGGTGGGTGTGGCTGAAAATAGTGAGCAAGTACTTTCATTCTTATGCTCGTAGCAGGTTTCCCACCAGTCCTTGACGTAGGGGGCTGCTTTGAGAAGAGCGAAGACAATCTTTTCCCGACTCGAAAATTCATGAGTAGAAAAATAACTCTCTAGCAGATTTAACCATTTATCTACGGCATCTGCGTCTATCTGACCCTCAAATATGGGGATTTCAAAATTAACTTGTACCTTAAAGGGCATGGCATTTCCAGAGTAGCTGTTGGAAGCCAATGCGTCGCTTCTGGGTAGCCGCTGAAGGATTTGGGAAAAGCTATCCATCATCACGTTTCGTTGTCGCTCGAGGGCTTCTTCGAGCAAGATTTTGATAGGATCTCTTGCCCCCTCGTCTTTCTTCTCATCTGCCATGGGAGGTTGTCGGGATTTACGAGGCTGGTCTTGCAAAGGTTCGACCAGTTCAAGCCCTAACTCCTTATATCTCTACCTCGTTGGGGACATGCAAAGAGAAACAGAGAAAAAGTAGACCGCTCTGATACCACTGATCCGTACTTAAATAGGAACACAACAAATTACAGAGATAACCATAAACATAGATATGCAGCGGAAATAATACTTCTTTTCATTAATGTAAAATACTGAAATATGCTTACAAACAGTAATGGAAATAAACCAGTTAGGGCGATGGTAGCTTATCTATGAGAAGAGATGTGGTGGCTACATGCCTCTGAACTGTGTTACAATGAGGCTCTAGGGCCTATTTATTGTTGAGAAACAATGGAAAACCCTTAACATTCCAAAACCTAACCCTAGAAGATGAAACGCAAACTGTGGGCCCCGTTTGTAAATTGGTAAATCAACTTCCCGGGGTCGTAACTTTGGCATACAATCTCCATTTGACGCGTACAATAGCTCGTTAGAAAGATCTATCCGAGCACTATTACTTTGGGAAGGGCAACATGGGTCCATGGACCCATGTTGCCCCTATATTTCCCAAAAAACGTCGTTTAGGGCCTCAAAACGGCTCTGGAAGTTCAGGACCCGAAAAACTGCTAAAAATAGTAAGTTGTGCTACAATTAAGGAGACTGAAAATGCTAAGAGAAACAATGGTGGGGGTCTAGGTGGACTTGGCAGGTGGCCACCAAGATCCTTCTGGATCAGAATTCCTTTCGAGACACCATCAAGGAATAATACCTTGTCGGGAGCTATGAAGATAAATACATAAAGTGGACCACACTATCGCAGGGAAGGGATCAAGATGTGACGAAGTTTACAAATGTTTTCCATGCCCTTCGCACCAAGCTGGGTATCAAGGATTATGAGCAGCATTTGGTACTCAAGTACATGAATGTCTACACAAGTACATCCAAGACGAGATGGAGTTCCTGGACATCTCCACGCTCGGCATGGCGTACCGATACATTGTCAAGCTTAAGCAAAAATTTAAACAGAAGAAGCAAAACTTTGGATTTGCAAATCTGAAGTAAGGAAAAGGCGCCCCCAAACCATAGAGCAAAGGGCAAAGCCAAGGCGGGGTGAACCAAGAAAAACTGCCAAAGTTGCAAGCAAAGAACAACAACACAAAGACAAAGAAGGACATGGGAAAATGGTGTGAGTTCCATAAGAGCTCCACTCACAACACAAGTGAGTGACGGGCCAAGTAGTCACTAGTGGCTTAGCTGAAGGCTTTCGAATCAGACGCATGTCCCAACTTTGAGTCAGAAACCGACAAGGGGAATGATGAAGGGAAGGAGATCATTGACGCAGAGCCCAGTGCCACTACTGCCACCACTAAAATCCAGAAGGATGAGCTTGAAGATCTAGAGGAGGGGGAATGCCTCTTCCACTTACAAATGTGGGTGAAGGGTTCTCCACTGTAGTTCTTTGTTGATAGAGGGAGCCAAAAGAACATCATTTTAGCAGAGGTCATGAAGTAGTTGGGCTTACCGACTATAGCACATCCGTAGCCGTACACCATTGGGTGGCTTCACCAAGGATGAGATCTCTATGTCAGCCAATAGTGTCGCCTTCCCTATAACATCAAGCCCTTTACAAATGAGGTATTGTGTGATGTTTCTCCTCTTGAAATTTGTCATGTATTATTAGGACAACCATACTTGTGGAAGTGGCATGTTGTATATGAGTCTAGATCTTGCTCTGTGATTATTACTTTGGATGATAAGTTGTACAGGATACCAGAGGTAGCCCTGCCTACCGCCATTTCTTTGATCACTGTAAAGAAATGCAATAAGATAATTTCCTAGACCACGAAATTTGTTTTCCTTATGATTCACCGTTAGGGCAAGAAGAAGGTTGTGGCCACAGATTCCAAATAAGGCTCCTTCACAAAGCAACAGGGATGGAAAAAGTCTTGGAGGAGTACAGGATAATTTTTGCCTCACCTACACGGGTACCTTTGCACTGTCAGGTTAGGCACTCCATTGATCTGAATACGGGCACACTGCTACCCAATGGACTGATCTATTGACACACTATTCTGGAGAACGATGATATCAAGAGGCAGATTCAGGAGTTATTGTAGAAAGGAACATTGGGCCAAGCTCATCACCCAATGGGAGCTTGAATGTATTGTGGTGGCCTGGGTGCAGGCGATATGGACAAGCGGCTAAGACCTGATATAATTTCTTCAATTTCTGGTTGAATTCCTCTTTCTACTTCAATAGGTGTATCAGTCATCTATTGACAGCTTCATGAGTTTTCCTCTAATGCACTATAATCTTTGTTATCGGTGCTTTAATGCAATAGGCCTCTTTTCCCCTTTCTCGGCCCATAATTCCATAAGGAATTATAGAAATACACTATCATTCCTGTAAATAGAGGGAAATGCGTTTTTAAATGCAAAATACACAGTCACGGGCTTTTTGTTCCAAAGGAACAAAGCAACACTATCGGCGCCTTTAAAACCTCTATAGTGTTAATTCTAAAGAATTACACTATCGGCGTTGATTTCCCACAGAGTTGTGCTATATGAAAAAGCACTATCCGCAATCACTGTCGGCAATATCAAATGGAACAGAGTAATATCAAAATGCTCTGATAACCCCGATGCGATAGTACATGGACTATAAGAAATCGCTATTGGCGATTCCAACACCCTAATGCTCCCAATACAAGGCTCCTCCGCTCCAAACTTGCAATGTGATAACAATCACGGAACTGATATGCTATTAAAGCCTCCCTATAATGTTTCGGCTCCAGTAGTGTCGCCCTGTCGGGGTTCGATGTTCCAACGGTTATGCTCTGTTTCTCTCCCACTCAGCGATATGATAAAGTTTCGGACCCGACAAGGTTATAGTCTCTGTGTAATAAAACTTCAAGTCCGAAACTCTATTCCGGCTAAGTATTTCACGATTTCTTTGTGTAAAACAGAGTTTTACCGCTAGGACTCAACTATACATGTAATAGGAACAAGCATGCAAATATAAAGGGAAAACACATTAGCAGGCTTAAAACAAATGTCAATAGGAAGAATTGAGTTGTATCACCATTAACAAACTCAGAATTAACAGACCCAGAAGAGTTACACGCATAAAATACCAGTGAAACAGAGAACCATTAATTCAAATGCACAAAGAGGGGTTTTTTTTCCAAATGATAATGCTTCTCGGCTCGACCTTCTCTAGAGTGTCCCGTTATTTCATTTATAATTAATAGATAAGCCCTCTTGGTCCTTATCCATACAAAAGCATGCCTTTTACATCGATTTAAAGCAATTATGCATAAAGATTATTATCGCGTATCCATATGCAATCATTAAAAAATGATTTTATTCTTAATTCTATCCCTATATTAAACTAGAAAAGCATGGAAACTGCTGGTTAAAAGACCCCACTCCTTTGCCTGTAGATTTTTTGGATTTTTGGAATAAGTTTGAAGATTTTCCCTCCAAGTCACATGCTCCTGCCTCAGACTCCTGAGGACAAAATTCTTCATGGGCTCTTGTCCATGAGTTCATCTACAGAACTGTCCAGTTTTTGTGGCATGTCTTCTGTAACCCAAGTATCTTCAGCATTTGGCTGATCCTTCCACTTTACCAAATACTGGAAGTACTCTTGTCCTCTTGTTTCTTAGACACCTTCTTGTCTAGAATTCTTTCTGGCCGCAAATTCTTTGCTGTGGGTAATTGTTTTACCCAGTCAATCTCTTGGTTTTGTTGATCTTGTGATGTATCATCTATAGTTTCACCTTCATACTTGTACAGGTCTGCAACATTAAAAATTGGTGATATTCCAACATCAGGGGGTAATTCAATCTCATAGGCATTTGCAGAAAATTTCCTCAACTCTGCACGGTCCAATTTTTTTGAACTTCAATTTGTTATACTCCCTCTTTGGAAACCTCTCCTTTCTGAGATGTGCTAAAACCAGATCTCCAACTTCAAAGTTCACCTCTCTTTTTCTCATTTTTGTTGTGGTTTTATACTTGATGTTGTTATCTTACAACTTTCATTTCATTTGTTCATGCATTGCTTGCATTTTTGAAGCAAAATCTTCACCCTCTGCACTTCTCATCTCTTCTTTTCCCAAGTTCCTTAACTCAGATACTCCTCTTGGATGCATTCCATAAACAATATGGAATGGACTCTATCCTATACTCCTGTTAGATGAGTCATTATATGCATATTAATCTTGTGCCAATACTTGATCCCATTGCTTTGGATGTTCTGCAGTAAGGCTCCTTAAAAGATTGCCCAAACTTCTGTTCACAACTTCAATCTGTCCGTCAGTTTGTGGATGATAGGGAGAACTTAAACTTAATTTAGTTCCCGATTTCTTCCATAGTGTCCTCTAGGAATGTCCAATAAATTTGGAATCCCTGTCTGAGACAATACTCTTAGGCAACCCATCCAATCTTACAACCTCCTTAAAAACAAATTAGCAATGTGAGAAGCATCACTAGTCTTATAACATGGAATAAAGTGTGCCATTTTTGAAAATCTGTCCACTACACAAAAGTTGAATCATTACCTCTTTGAGTCTTCGGTAAACCCAAAACAAAATCCATACTTACCATATCCCAAGGCCTATCTGGAATTGGTAATGGGATATACAAACCTGTGTTTTGGCTCCTTCCCTTTGCATGTTGACAGACTTTGCAAGTTTTCACATACGTTTCCACTTCATATTTCATTTTTGGCCAGAAATAAAATCTGTTTAACTATTCAAAAGTCTTCTCTATGCCAAAATGTCCTACAAGTCCTTCACCATGTTTTTCTTTGATTAAATTCTCCCTCATTGAACAGTTTGGTATGCACAACTAATTTTTCTTAAACAACAGTCCATCTTGTAAGAAGTAATCCAACCATATCCTTCTATCCATCAAAACAAGATTTTTACAAGCTTTGAATGCCTCTTTAAAATCTAGATCTGTTCCATACAATTCTTTTAGAAAATCAAAACCCAACACTTGGATTTGACTCTCTTGGAATAATACACCTCTCCTACTTAAGGCATCTACAACTTTGTTTGGTTGACTATTTATATGCTTCAAAACAAAATGGAAACCTTGAAGATACTCTACCCATTTGGCATGTTTTTGGCTAAGCTTTGGCTGCTGCATAATATACTGTAGTGCATGGTTATTTGAATAAAGTATGAACTCCTTTGACATTAGATAATGCCTCCATTTCTTCAATGACTGCACAACTACATAGAACTCCTTATCATAAGAAGAATACTACTTTTTGGAATCATTTAGCTTTTCACTAAAATAGGCTATAGGACTATCTTCCTAGCTTAAAACACCTCCAATTACTTCTCCGCTGGCATCACACTTCACTTCGAATGGCTTATTAAAATCAGGTAGAACCAAAATAGGCTTTTCAGTAATTTTCTTCTTTAACAACTGAAATTATTATTATTATTATTATTATTTTTCCTGCTTTAGCAGTCCATCTAAATGGTTGTTTGTCCTTCTTTATGGTCTCAATAATAGGTGCATTAATCTTACTAAAATTCTTGATGAATTTTCTATAAAAGCTAGCAAGACCATGAAAACTTCTCACCTCAAAAAAACTCTTATGTGAAGGCCACTCCATGATCGCCTTGATCTTCTTTGGATCCATCTTCAGCCCTTCAACAGAAATAACAAAACCCAAGTACACTAGCTCTTCTTTCATAAATGAGCACTTCTTCAAATTCAACAATAATTTCTCCTGCTGCAGCCTTTGTAAGACAATTCAAATGCCTCATATGCTTCTCCTTAGACCTGCTGTAAACTAATATATCGTCCAAATGTACTATTACAAATTTACCGATAAAATCTTTAAAAACTTCATTCATGAGTCTCATAAACGTACTTGGTGCATTTGACAACCCAAAAGGCATTTCTCTCTACTCATACAATCCCTCATTTGTCTTAAAAGCGGTTTTCCACTCATCCCCTTCTCTTATCCTTATCTGATGATACCCACTTTTAAGATCTAGTTTTGAAAAATACTTTGCTCCACTCAAGCAATCCATTAAATCTTAAATTCTAGGTAAAGGAAATATGTACCTGATTGTGATTTTATTGATGGCTCTTGAATTTGTACACATTCTCCAACCTCCATCTTTCTTTGGACTTAACACTGTTGGCATTGCACAAGGACTCAAGCTTTCTCTGATCAACCCTTTGTCAAGAAATTCTTGCACCTACTTACTAACCTCTTCATTTTCTGTAGGAGTCATTCTATAAGCTGCTTTGTTAGGTAGATTTGCTCCAGGAATCAAATCTATATGATGGCTAATTCTTCTAATAGGTGGCAATTCATTTGGAAAATCATCAACAATAATATCACAACATTTCTCCAACATTTCTTGAATTTCAATGGGTAAATAAGAAATTTTAGTAGAAGTCATTATTACCTTGGGCTTATAAATTACAGGAAAATTTACCTCATTCTCATCAATCTGCTTCAAGTATTTCTTTCCTCCTAGTAACAAAATTTTTGGATCAGTCTTCTTTCCTGATACATCTTCTTCTTGCAGAGGCAGTAATATATGATTGACACCATCCTTTCCAAACTCATAGGTGTTTCTTTTCCCATCATGCATGGCTCCTCTATCATATTGCTAAGGTCTTCCAAGCAATACGTGACACACATCCATTGGCATCGCATCACATACAATTTTATCTTTATACTTGCCCACCTGAAATTCTACTTCACATTGTTCATTCACTAACAGTTGATGTCCCTTTTGCAACCTTGACACCTTGTAAGGTGTTGGATGTTTCATTGTCTTCGGCTTCAATTTCTCCACCACTTCTGTAGAGACCAAATTATCAATGCTGCCACTATCAATGATCATCTAACAAAATTTCCCTTAAACTTTACACACTGTTCTGAATAAAGTCTTTCTTTGTAATGGTTCAACTATCTCCTTTGCTGGCTTGAGCAAAACTTTATTAACTACCAAAGATTCTCCTCTCTCTAGTATATTTTCTTCTTATATCACTGTTGATGATGGTGCTTCTCCCTCAACTAGAGCAACAATTGCATTCCTCTAGCTTTTTCTTGCATTCTCTGGGCACTCAAAAGCTCTGTGTCTCAGCTTGTTACATCTGTAACATATTAATTATCTTCCTCTTCCTTTACCTCCTCTTCCTCTAGAAAAACTCCCTCTGCCTCTTGCATCCTGTGGGTGCATGCTGCGTTGAGCTGCTGCTAGCTCCACCTTTAGGTGTTGTAGATCTTCCTCTACCACCTTGACTTCCCCTTCCTTGGAAAGTACCTCTCCCTCTGGCAGACTGCTTTCTCATGAGTTTTTCTTCAGCTTTTAGTGTTATCTGATAAGCTTCCTCTACTGTTTTAAGAGACAATAGACTTATCTCATCTTGAATGTCCATCCTAAGGCCATTCACATATCTAGCCACCTTCTCATCTGTATCCTGGGATTCTCCATCTCTTGTGCTTACCTTGTAGAATTCCTCTGTCTATTCTTTCACTGTCATAGATCTCTGTCTAAGATTTTGCATCTGTCTAAACGAAGTTTGCTAATAATTACTTGGTAAAAACTTACCTCTTAGATTTGCTACCATTATGCTCCAATTCTTGATACGTTGCTTGCAAAGTCTCTTTCTTTATGCCTGCACACCATCCCATCAAAGCGCTGCATGGCCTTTTAACTTGGTGACAACAAACTTTATTTTCTTCTCATCTTCCGTTTCTTCACAATTGAAGAATTTCTCCATGCCATTAATCCAATCTATCAATTCTTCTGGATTCAGTCCTCCTTCATATATTGAAACCTCAGTCTTTGGCCTAGCTGTGGATCTCAACATTGACTAGAAGAATCTCATCTTAGGGGTAATTGCTACAACTTCCTCCTCTGCAGCTTCAACCTCAGGTTCACTAACATCTCCATCATCTATGTTTCTGCATGTTGTTAATGCATCTAATCTAGCTTGCATCTATTGCACAGCTTCCATTACTTCAGCGTTTGCAACAGGTCGTTCTCTTCCACCATGTCCTTGTCCTCTTCCAAATCTGAAAGCCATATTAACTTTCCTTCTCTTGCTTCTGAGTTTCAATTCAGTGTTAACAGTTTGCTCTGATACCACTAATGGTGGCCTAGGTGCAGGCGATATGGACAAGTGGCTAAGACCTGATATAATTTCTTCAATTTATGGCTGAATTCCTCTTTTTGCTTCAACAGGTGTATTAGTCATCTATTTAGCTTCATGAGTTTTCCTCTGATACGCTATAATCTCTGTTATCGATGCTTTAATGCAATAGGCCTGTTTTCCCCTTTCTCGACCTATAATTCCATAAGGAACTATAGAAATATAATATCGTCCCTGTAAACAGAGGGAAATGCGTTTTTTAATGCTAAATACACAGTCAAGGGCTTTTCGTTCTAAAGGAACAAAGCAACATTATCAGCGCCTTTAAAACCTATATAGTGTTAATTCTAAAGAATTACACTATTGGCGCTGATTTCCCACAGAGTTGTGCTATATGCAAAAGCACTATTGGCAATCGCTGTCGGCAATATCACATGGAACAAAGTAATATCAAAATGCTCCGATAACCTCGATGCGATAGTACGTGGACTATCAGAAATCGCTATCAATGATTCCAACACCCCAATGCTCCCAATACAAGGCTCCTTCGCTTCGCGGATATGCTATTAAAGCCTTCCTATAATGTTTCAGCTCCGGTAGTGTCGCGCTATCAGGGTTCGACGTTCCAATGGTTCTACTCTGTTCCTCTCCCACTTAGCGATGCGATAAAGTTTTGGACCCGACGAGGTTATAGTCTCTGTGTAATAAAACTTCAAGTTCAGAACTCTGTTCCGGCTAAGTATTTCACAATTTCTCTGTGTAAAACAGAGTTTTACCCGCAAGACTCAACTATATATGTAAGAGGAATAGGCGTGCAAATATAAAGGGAAAACACATTAGTAGGCTTAAAACAAATGTCAATAGGAAGCATTGAGCCGTATCACCATTAACAAACTCAGAATTAACAGACCCGGAATAGTTACACACATAAAATACCAGTGAAACAGAGAACCATTAATTCAAATGCACATAGAGAGGTTTTTTTAGATGATAATGCTTCTGGGCTCGACCTTCTCTAGAGCGTTCTGTTATTTCATTTATAATTAATAGATAAACCCTCTCGGTCCTTATCCATACAAAATCATGACTTTTACATTGATTTAAAGCAATTATGCATAAAGCTTATTATCGCTTATCCATAAGCGATCATTACAAAATGATTTTATTCTTAATTCTATCCCTATCTTAAACTAGAAAAGCATGGAAACTGCTGCTAAAGGACCCCACTCCTTTGCCTGTAGATTTTTTAGATTTTTGAAATAAGTTTGAAAATTTTCCCTCCAAGTCACATGCTCCTGCATCATATTGGTACAGAAGAATGACGGGATGTGGAGACTCCATATTGAATATTGGGCGTTGAACAAGATCATTGTCCAGAATAGGTACCCAATCCCACAGATTGATGACCTTCTCGACTAGCTCAAGGGGGGGAAATATTTCAGCAAGATTGAATTGAAGTTCGGTTATCACCAGGTGCTTATCGAACCCTCCAATGTGTGGAATACTTCCTTCAAATCCAAGGAGGGCCTTTTCGAATGGTTGGTCATGCCTTTCAAGTTAACGAATGCCCCCACAAACTTCATGAGATTGAGGGACGACATCTTGCGACCCTTCACCAATGCATTCATGGTGGTGTATTTAGGTGACATATTGATCTTTAGCTAGAGTTGGGAAGAGAACCTCCACCATATTCGATAGGTCCTTCAAACCCTGTGACAACACAAGTTGTGTGCCAATTTGGAGAAATGCAATTTTGGCATGACCCAAGTTCAATATCTAGAGTACATCATTGATGAGCAGGGTGTGCATATGGACCCAGCCAAGATACAAGTCATTTGGGTTTGCCCAACCCCAACCACTCTAACATAGCTCCACATCTTTCTGGATCTTGCCAATTTCGATTGCAGGTTTGTGTTGGGGTTCTTTCATATAACTTGGCCTTTAAGTCAAGTCACCAAGGGCAGAGCGAAAGCAAGGTTCTTTTGGTCTGAATCCCAACAGAAAGTGTTTTCTGAGTTGAAGCATTGCCTCTTCTTTGCCCCAGTGCTCACATTACTAGACCTGCATCAACCATTTGAGATCGAGTCAAATGCCTCCAACTATGCTCTTGATGTAGTTCTTACTTAGTAGGGGCATCCCATGGCATATCGCAATGAGACACTTTCAGACACAATACGAAAGTATCCCACCCATGACAAAGAGATGTATTCCATTGTGCAGGCCTACCGACAATGGAAGCATTACGTTACGGGGAAGGAAACAATCATCCAAACAGACCACCAACCCCTGAAGTTCATACAAACACAAGGGAAGTTGTAGAACGATCGCAATCAGAAATGGTCCACATACCTGCAATAGTTCCATTTGAACATTAAGTATAAGAAGGGTAGCACCAACAATGTTGCAAACTTCCTCAATCGACCACCAGTCATGGCACTGAACGCTGTGCTCAACTCTTGTGGGCACAAGACTATGGGGTGGTTGCATATTTATGAGAGCAATCTAGAATTTGACAGCAAAAACCAGACACTCTTGGAAGGTAAGCAAGTTCCAAATTTCACCCTAGGATGCATTGTTATGCCACTTGAGACACATCTATGTTCCTTCAAGCGAGTGTGCTAAGATGATTTGGGAGGCACACTACAGTCAGGTCGCTAAACATTTCGGGGTAGAGAAAATAGTCTCAGTGTTGCAGAAGAATTTTTATTGGCCGAACCTTCGATGGGATGTTAGGAAGTACATCAGATCCTGCACTACCTATGCCATTGCCAAACCAACCATCAAGAAGCAAGGCCTATATACTCCTCTAGCTACTCCTAGTCGAGGGCCTTCCTTGTACTAAGCATGGAAACGACTGCATTTTCGTGGTCATCAATAGATTCTCTAAGATGGCCACTATGGCAGGCTGTAAGAAGAGTACCACAGTAGAAGCCACTGCTAAGCTCTTCTTTGAATGAGTGTGAGGACATTTTTGGATCCTACAGTCCATTATCTCAGATTAGGACAATAGGTTTCTAAGTACATTTTGGTTCAAGTTTTTGGTCAATGTTGGATACCAAGCTCACTAAGTCCACAACTTTCCACCCCCAAACTGATGGTCAAACAGAGGTCGTTAATAAGATGATCATACACATTCTGCATATGTACAACTCAAAGCATCCATGCACATGGGATTAAAGCCTCCCTTATGTCTAGCACAACTATAAAAGAGCTCTCCATAGCTCAACTGGCTATAGCCCCTTTCAGGTAGGGTTGGGATTCCAACCACTATGTCCCACTGATGTGGCCATACCATTTGCAACTACTCAGGAAGACTCGACTCATGTCCAGTCCGAAGCTGACAGGGCTAACAACTTCATTGAGCGCATTCAACACATCTGCCAGAAAGGTCCATGACATATTGGACAAAGCCAACGCTAAGTACAAGCAACACCATGATCAACATCGAGTGCCACACAAGTTCCAGGTGGCTGACAAAGTTTGGTTACATTTTCAAAAGGAGCGCCTCTCTGGGCCCCACCGTAAGCTTCACATGCTTTGATATGGGCCTTACACCATCATTAAGGTTGTAGGGGAAAATTCTTTCAAGCTCAACATTCCACCATTCCTTGGCCTGCACCTAGTGGTCAATGTGGACCTCCTTCGACCATACTTTCCACCATTACTGGACACATCAGACATTGCAAAACAACTCACACCAACAAAGTTAAACCCAAACTGCATGGAAAAGGCCATGACTAATCGGATCATGGAAACGCAGATCAAGAACACTCGCTAACAGAAGATCTAATTGTATCGGGTTGTCAAATATGGCCAACTCCTACACCAAGGAAAGTGGCTCACCAAGGACCAACTTCAGCAGAAGTTCCCCATCTCATGGAGGCACTCAATGCAATGGAGACCATTGCTTCCTGGGAGGGTGACTAATCTGAGTGGATATTGGTGGCTACCCGCCTATTCCACTTGGACCCCCACCGTTTTTTCTTTTTAGTTTCCTTAATTGTAGCCCATCTTACTATTTTTGGCAATTTTTCGGGTCCTAAACTTGTGGAGACGTTTGGAGGGACTAAAAGACATTTTTAGGGAAAATGAAGAGATCGAAAACTCAAATTTAGTTTGCCAGTTTGTTTTTGGCCTCTTCTTTGAGTTATTTGAAACAAGTTATTATGATAGCCAAACAGAGATTGTATGCTAGAGTTATGACCTCGGGAAGTTGATGAACCAATTTACCTAAACGGGGCCCTCAATTTTGGCACTTCATCTCCTAGGGTTAGGTTTCTGGATGTTTAGGGTTTTCCATTGTTTCTCAATAATAAATAGGGTTTTGAGCCTCATTGTAACACAATTTAGAGTCATGTAGCCACCACATCTCTTCTCAAAGATAAGTTACCATCGCTCGAGCTAGTTTATTTTTATTTATGTACGTAAGCATATTTCAGTTCTTTGATATTACTAAAATGAAGTTTTATTTCTGCTGCATCTCTGTGTATATGGGTATTTCTGTATTTTGTTGCGTTTCTGCATATATTTTTTTAAGATAGGGGTAGAATGAACAATTTGTTTACTCTGTTTGGAAGAGAGTAGATTTCAAGCTTAATTAAAAAAAATAATTTAATTCCCCTTCTCATCATGCTTAAAGAAACACCCATGTTTTTTTTTATACCCAACTTTTATCAAAATTTGCTACAAGATGTGTTGTTGAAGAATTAAAGAGTTTTGCAGTTTTCTTGTCTCATGACCCTTTCCACCTTATTAAGGTTTGAGGAAAATTTTGTCCATTATCAAGCTTCTTGTAGTAATTATATTATTTCATGTGTTGAAAATGGAGTAAGAAAGTCTCAATATTTGCCTTAATTAAAATTAAGGAAATTTGAAATTCCACATCAGCAGACAATGTGGAAGAGTTAAATGAGGTGACATGGCTCTTGTCACTCAGTTAAGAATAATCAACTTGATTTAATGAGTTCAATTCAATTTACTTAAGTTGATTCCTAAAAAATAGGAGTCTAGCTTAGTTAATTCAAGTTAGGGGCATAAAGTTCAGTTGTGTGGTGGGTTCCTAAATTTTAGGAGCCTAGGTTGAGTTAATTTTAGTTGTAGCAATTTAATTCAGTTAAATTGAGATATGGTCAATTAAACTAGTTGTAATTGTTGGAGGAACTAGTGGAAGGTCAAGTTGTGGAAGTGGAAGTTCGACCACTCTCAGTGATCATCCATATAACTAATCAATCAGCCTAAATTAGCTTGTGCATGCAGAGAATTTGAGTTACCCAGTTGAGATGGAGATTCCAAGGTACTGTACTATCAGTTGTAGACTATTCCAATGTTTACAGGTGGTGCATGTAGTCAGAGGAAGGACCTAAAGGAATTATGCAATCTAGAAGAGGGAATTTCCTAATTAATAGGGGCTTAATTTCTAGAGGAACATCGCAAGGACATAGGAGCTCAAAGGGCTTGAAAATTGGTTAAGTGTTGGCCAGAGTCAGTCAGGCAGGCAAAGGAATAGACTATACACTTGCAGGATGTGCTCAGGCTTGAGGAAGCATTATATTTTTTTTTCTCTATTCTCTAATTAATGTAATATATACAATAAGGGGTTTTGAGCAGTTTCTTTCCCCTAGATAAATATTTGTGCATGTGTGATGTTTCCTTTTGCATGTCTGTGATTCTTGTTCTAGATGGTGATTTTTCTTCCACGAATTAGTAGAGTAGCTTTAAGTCTTGTGATTTAGCAAATTTCACGAGGAGTATTGAATCTACACATTAATTTTTACATGCTATCCGAGCTAGATTTGTAGAAATTTATACATGGCATCAGAGTTGGATTCACATTAGGAACTAGTCATTAAAGTCCTAATGTACAATCATCATTAAAGAACTAATGAGTTGTTAGGAGGCAGAGTTATGGAGCCCTAGTTCAGGGTAGATCCTGAAGACCCTATGTGAAGACTTCCTAATGGAGCTAGAAGATTGCTAGTGGGAAAATCAATGAACCAATGTTTAGTGACACAAAAAGGAGTTGTGATAATTGATATTGGTAGATTGAGGAGCAGCGAGATTTTCCATGGGGAGATTGAAATGCAGAGGGAGTCTAGTTTCAAAAGGAGTAACCCTATGGAAGATAGTACTTTAGGATCCAGGGAGATCAAACTCATTATTGCAGTGGTTGCAACAATAGTACGAAAGAAAGAGAAAAACAGTAGCAACAATAGTATGAGTAGATTATATTTCACCATGCATGTAGCTATACCTCCAGGAGTAGGTGGAGCGACGTAGATCCTTAGTGCAAGAGTTGCAGAAATTTGGGCAGGGTCCATTGAGGCATTCTCCTCATGGATCATTACCTTACAACAAGGGCCCATAGTATTCGGTAGCAGGAGGATCAGTTTCAGTCAGATACTGAGGAATGTTGACAACAGAGCAGGAGGCTAAGTAGCAGAGTTAGCAGTAGCACAATTTTTCCAGTAGACAATTCTAGATACAGTTGATTTAGTTTGTTTTTTAATTTATGCTTCTCAGTTGAAGATGTTGCAATAATAGTACAATAATGCGAGGTGTTGCTTGTAGTACATTCCATAGTTATAGGATAGGGGTGGTTGACAATCCCTTTCTTACTGAGAGGGAGTGTTGAAAATGCAACAATAAAATCTCAATTTTAATTTTTGCCTTCATTAAAATTAAGGAAATATGAAATTGCACATCAACATTCAACTTGGAGGAGTTAACTGAGGTGACATGGCTCTTGTCACTCAGTTAAGAACAATCAATTTGAGTTAATGAGTTGAAGTTCAATTTACTTGAGTTGATTCCTAAGAAATAGGAGTCTAGCTCATTTAATTCAAGTTAGGTGAATGAAGTCCAGTTGTGTGTAGTGGGTTCCTAAATTTTAGGAGCCTAGGTTGATTTAATTTCAGTTGTAGCAATTTAATTCAGTTAAATTGAGTTATGGTCAGTTAAACTAGTTCTAACTATTGGAGGAACTAGTGGAAGGTCAAGTTGTGGAAGTGGAACTTCAACCACACTTAATGATCATCTAGATAACTAATCAATCAGCCTAAATTAGCTCATGCATGCAAAGGATTTGAGCTACCCAGTTGAGATGGACATTACAAGGCAGTGTATTATCAGTTGTAGAGTATCCCAATGTGTACAGGTGGTGCATGCATTTAGAGGAAGGACCTAAAGGAATTGCGCAATCCAGATGAAGGAATTTCCTAATTAATAGGGGCCTAATTCCCAAAGGAACATTGCAAGGAAATAGGAGCTTGGAGGGCTTGAAAATTGGATAAGTGTTGGTCAGAATTAGTCAGGTAGGAAGAGGGATAGATTGTACACTTGGAGGGTGTGCTCAAGCTTGAACACGCATTGTATTTCTTCTCTATTCTCTTATTAATGCAATAAATATAGTAAGAGGTTTTGAGCTGTTGATTTCCCCTAGATAAATCTTCGTTCATGTGTGATGTTTCCTTTTGCATGTCTATGATTCATGTTATAGATGGTGAATTTACTTCTGTAGATTAGTAGAGTAGCTTCAAGCCTTGTGATTTAGTAAGTTTCATGAGAAATATTGAATCTACACATTAATTTCTACTCCCTGTATCAACTATGTTTTCTTTTGTAGCATCTCTGTTTGCACCCTTTCCATTTCCTTCAAATATTTCCTTGCTTCCCAAGGCTCTAGAGGTTGTTCTACACGAATTTTTCCTTCCTATAGCACTCTGTTAGCTTCTTATAGTAGTCATGTCCCTTCCTGTAGAAACTTGGTTCTCCTTGTAGCACTATTGGTACTTCTGTAGCAACCAAACCGAATCCTATAACAACTATTCTTTGCATGCCAATAGGTGGTGGGTCCACCTTTTTATTCTTTTTATTTTTATTTTTATCATTTTATCAGCTTTTCATTTTTTTTTCTTTTTTCTTTTTTCATTTCATGCAAAATAAACTCAGAGTGCTTTTTGTTAACTGAGTTGGCTCTCACTTACCCATTTTCACTCCTTGTCCTCTGTCATGACTAAATGATTACAAACCACTTTCTCAAGTCCTCTTCACTTTTGTCTTGTTCCTCTCCCACACATGTAGGTGTCTTGGTGGAAAAGGGAAGCTAATTGCTAGATAATGCTGAGGTTGCTTTGCTACTAATTTTGGCTATAAAGAACCTTTTCCTTCATACACTTGCAATGATTTTCAAGCTAAAATAAGTTCGTAGGAAAGGTTAGAGGATTGCATAACTGAGCTTTATCCTTGATGTGTTTTTGCAAGTGATATTGAGGTTGCTGATATGACTGTTGAAGATGCCTTTGGTGGTTTTGAAGCCGCTAGTTATGATCTTGGAGCTACATGTGATAATCTGTTGGAGGTCCTATTACTGATAGCCTTGAATATGGAGGTCTTCAAGGTTTTTCTTATTTTTATTTTTGTTGTTGTTGCTTCACATCCATGGCTAAAATTTTATCGTTGAGATGCTCATGATGTGAGTGTTGTAGTTGATGATCAACTTGTTGATGAATGCGTGAGGCTGTTGGGACATTGATGAAGTTGTTACAATTCTCTATGAGGTACAAAATTTCACTTTCATCAATTTTTTTTCATTGGATGAAATATTCTCATTAATGATTGAAGTTCCATGATTCATGTGATCAAAATATAGATGCCACCAAAAAGTGACAAGCCTTAGTATTGCAACAAGAATTTTGCATCTCCCAAGGCTACCAACTTAATTTATCAACCTCGGGTTCGTAGAAAATTAAGAGGTGTCGCCACTATATGTGTAACATGGAATGTGTTCTTCTTTCATTGATGTGATGCAATGAAGTGAATATCACGAAATCAAACACTAACCTGATTAAAGAATGTGAAAGTTGCATTACAAAAGAAACCTAGTCTATGGAATGGAAATAACAGTGCTTGAAATATAAACCCTAGCTTAGGAATAAAGAAATTAAACTAATCGAACATGCATGAAGGAAAGAGAATGTAATCACTCATTGTATTCCAGAGAGGTTACATCCATTGACAGAGTTCATTAGATACTTCATGTGGCAATCAAGAAAATCATTATTGTGCATTCCAATTCATAAATTTGCCCATTAACCCAAATCGTTGAGATGTGTTGCAGGGGTAAAAAGGAAAATACTAAGTGGTCTGATTCATCATTGACACCTGTTGTCAGAGGTTTCTTGCTAATGTGTTGATCCTTTGATGGTTGCATGGTTGATCTGGACATGAGTGAGGCTATTTTTTAGTGTCTTCTATGAGGTTATTGGTTTTCCTCCATTGCTTCTTGCAATTTCTTGAGAAAAATATGAATTTTTAATGTTCTCTATTGGCTGAAGCTCGATGATGTAGGTATTTTTTATTTCATGCAGATACTTTTGGAATTAGCTTCTATTGCTTTGTTGGGTGGTCAATAATTTTGTGGCAACTAATCATGAGGACCTGTAGCTACTGACGGGTCAGGGTTGTAATCTTTAGATGCCCACAGTGATTGATTTACAATTCTAGAGCTTTGGCTGCCTCGATGTCTACATGCTGCTACAAAAGAAATGGTGGTTGAATTGTAGACTATTTGAGGTGACATTTCCTATACTAGTTTCTCCATGCTTTGACTCTGCTTTGTATTTTTTTTTGTAAATATTTTAGTGAGATGTGCTTGACTAAGCGTTGTCGCTGTAGGTCTTGTTGACGGTGGATCAAGTTGTTGCTATTGGAGATGACCAGTGACCTTGAAGTAGCCCTGCAAAAGGTTTGTGGCTTCCCAAGATCAAGGAGATGATCCCTTAATGCTTCATGATGGTCAATTATTCATTATGGTGCTTCCAAGTTCTTTTGATTGTGGTTTTGGAGGGCTTGTGCATACTGCTATAGGACTGGATTCTTTCCTATAACAATCACATAGACCTCCCTATGGTCACAATAGCCTTCACAAAATGCATCCAAAAACTCTGTTAATTCATGTTAAACTTATGGACCAAGATTACAAACTTTGGTTGTGGTGAAAATCGTGGGAGAAGAGGTGAAAATGGTTTTTTTCACGGACATAGATGAAATTTTGGATGTAAAAATGGTTAAATGGTGTGGAGGATGGATGATCGAGGTGTTGTAGACTTATTTATTCATTCCCATAAGTAAAAAATAGGATATGACCCCTCTCTATGTCGATCACAATCCTGTAGAAATTCTGGAATACTCCTGTAGCATAATTTTTTTATTGATATATCTCAAATGGTAGATTGTATTGACCTGAAATTTTGTGAGCATGTTTCCATCATCTTTATGCACATACCCATAAAGTCTCTCCACCAACAGATGCACAAACCTCGAGAAAAATTAAAAATGGATGTAGGTGATGGCGGCCAATTTCTAAAAAAGTGTGCACTAGAATTTGCTTAAATTCCATGAGCATGTTTCCATCATCAATATGAATTTCCACATGAAGTAGTTTAGCGAATGGATGCAATATTTTCAAGATATGGTAAAAACGATTTTTTTTCCTGTGTATTTTGACAATTCTATAGCAAAACGAAACCTTATTGTAGCACTTTAGGAAAGTGAGGAAAATGAATGGGAAAAGCTTGGGAATGATGGGTGGATGTTCGAAATGGATGAGGGTGATGGATTGACATGGAATTGGTCCTATTGGAGCATTTGAGTAAAGGAGGAGGAAGCCCAAATTTGACTTCCTTTGACTGGATTTCGACCAACTTTTTCTTTTGGTGCCAACTTGTTTTTGTTGCTTGCAAAGGTTGGAGAGCACCTGCATTCATCAAAGAGGCATACATGG
>APFE030634576.1:2059-17334 GCA_000404065.3 Pinus taeda | reverse complement strand
ATTCCCTTAAAGAATGGAACGAAGCCTTGTGAGCAAAAACTCAGATAGATCAATCCCATTTTACTCCCATCCATCAAGAAGGAAGTGAGAAAGTTGCTTCAGGCCAAGATTATTGTACCATTGAGGTACTCAGAGTGGGTGGAAAACCTAGTTCCTATCAAGAAGAAGAATGGAGAAATAAGACTTTGTGGATTTCAAAAACCTCAACATAGCTTCATTGAAAAGTAATTACCCATTGCCAAAAATGGATTATATATTACAGAAGGTAGTTGGCTTAGCTCGAATGTCCATAATGGAGGGATTTTCAGGGTATAATCAGGTAGCAATCCATGCTAATGGTTAGAAGAAAACTGCATTCACTACACCTTGGGGGCCCTTCATGTGTGTAAGAATGTCGTTCGGCCTTATAAATGCAGGGGCAACCTTCCATAGGGAAATGGATATAGATTTCGTGGGAGAACATGATAAATTTGTAGTGGTCTACCTATATGATATCATTGTTTTCTCTAAAAATGATGAAGAACACATTGAACATCTTAAACTCAATTTTGAGAAATGTAGGAAGTATGGGCTGTCTCTAAATCTCAGTTCACTCTGAGTGAAGGGAAGTTGTTGGGGCATATAGTAGCACAGGAAGGGATGAAGATCGATCTTAAGCACGTAGAAGCTATTAGTCACATTTCCCTACCAAGAAATAAAAAGGAGGTCGAAGTGTTCTTGGGAAGGATTAATTCTTGAGAAGATTTATACCTAATTATGTAGAGACAGTGAAAGGCATCAGTGAGATGTTGAAGAAGGGGAATGAAGTAAAGTGTAGCCCAGATTCCTGACAATCCTTTTCTAGGATAAAGAGAGGTTTTGTAGAAGCTCTATCTTAGTCAGCCCAGATTATTCAATTCCATTTTACATCTTTTATTTTGCTCCCCTCATACTATAGTCATTGTGTTATTACGTAAGAATAAGGAAGGTCACAAGTAGCCCATAACATTCTTCAGCCAGGTGCTGTGGGAGGCCAAACTGAAATATAACATCTTGGAAAAATAGGCCTATGCCCTGGTCAAAGCTTTGAAGGCCTTTAGAGTTTATGTTTTAAACTATAACATTGTGGCTTATGTTCTAACAGTTGTTGTTAAAGACATCTTGGTGCAATGGGACAATGATGGAAAAAGAGGTAAATGGATTGCAAAAATCCAAGAATATGACATTGATACCAAGCCCACTAAACTTATCAAAGGATAGGGATTGGCCAAAATCTTATCAGGGTCCAATTTCCAAGCCTTAGGGATTAACCCATTGATAGAAGAAGATGAAGAGGGGACACAACAACCGTTGATCAAGTCATCTGTACAAAAGGTTCATATCAAATATGAAACCTTTGCCTCATATAAGGATGTCATCCACTATCTACTATTCTTGAGGTGCCCAGTGAACATGGATAAATCCAAATACAAAGCATCAAGGTTACAAGCGCAAAAATTTGTTATAACCAATGGGAAATTCTACTGGAAAGACCCAGTGGGAATTCTTCTTCTGTGTTTGGAAGAAACAAAGAGTCAACGGGTGATTAATGATTTCCATAGTGGCGTTTGTGGGGGGGCACTATAACTAAAATACCATCACGCATAAGACATTGAAAGTAGCATTCTATTGGCCTAAACTATTCAGAGAAGTTCACTCTTATGTTCGGGCTTGTCAACAATGTCAAGTTTTCGCTGAGAAGTAGAAATTAGCCCCACTCCCCTTAATCCCTATTTGTATAGAAGAGCCTTTCAGGCAATGGGGACTAGACTTTATCAGAGAGATACACCCACCTTATAGCGACCAATACAATTGGATACTCATGGCCACAGACTATTTCACAAAATGGGTGGAAGGAATCCTAGCCCGAAATGCAATAGACGTAGTGGTCATAAAATTTTTAGAGTAGAATACCTTGGCTAGGTTTGGGTGTCCTGTGAAATTATGATCAATAATTCTCAAGCCTTTAATTCTACAAAATTTACTAAGTTCTGTCAAAAATTCAATATTACAGTTGGACACTCTACTACCCACTATCCTTAGGGAAATGGACTAACTGAGTCTTCCAACAAAACGATAGTGAGGATTCTGAAGAAACAATTGTTGGAAGCCAAAAATTGGGACTCCCAACTAAAATTCACACTGTGGGCTAACAAGGTCACTCCAAAAATATCCATGGGGAAATCTCCTTTTGAATTGGTCTATGTGAAAGCAGTCATATTCCCTATACAACTCGCTATGCCAGTTGCCAAGATGCTACAAGATGTGTAAGAAGAACCAAACTCCCTGACTCGAAGGATTAATCAACTAGTGGGCTCCAGGAGAATAGAGAGCAGGTAAACCACAGGTTAATTAGCTACCAGCAGAAGATGAAATCTTTGTTTGATAAGAAGGCTAAAGACAAACCTATCTAGCTAGGAGATATAGTTTTGAGGTGGGATGTGGGAAGAGAAGATAAAGGGAAACATGCCAAATTTGATCCCTTATGGTTTAGACCCTTCAAGATTGCTAAGACTAAGGACAACAATACTTTTATGCTGGAAATCTTGGAGGGTGAAATGCTTGAGCTACCTGTAAATGGGAAATTCCTTGAGCTTTACTTCCAACACTATTTCTCACCCATTATACATATTGACGATCCATTGTAACATATCATTAATACTTTCAGTTCTTTATGTTTATGTTTTGTTTCTATATACTTGAATAAAATGACTCCATGCCCAATGGATAGAAGGATACTAGGCTACAGGTTCTCAACCTTGCTAGCAAGGCACTGTCCCCAAGTGGAGCTAATGTTTTCACCTATTGGAAAATATGTTTCCAGCTCTCAAAAGAGTGAAAAATATCAAATAATTTTGCAATAATCTCCCAAGCCTCAAAGGGATTCAAAATCTAAATCATACCCTTTCCATTGGAAAGTGCTTTGAACAAGCTTCCCCTGGATCAAAAGTTATGTTCTTTTATAATTCAAGGATTAAGGCCTTAAGGAAAGAAGGAATGTCAGAAGTCCGACATCGAAGATCGCGTATTGGATGTTCAACAACATGGCATATTAGTGCATCAAATCTCAGAGCTCCAATATATCGAAGGTCCAACAGCATAGAATATCGATGATTGCAATCAGAGGTGCCAACAGAAAAGCATCCCGACGTTCGACGATCACAAATTAGAACTTCAAGCACATCGACATATCGCATGTTAGAGGTGCAATATCAAAGGTTACAGTATTAGAGATCGGTGATCAACACATCGCAACACCAAGTAGATTGGCAAATCAACGATCAGAGGATCACAATTCTTGAACACGTGAACCTTGATAAAACGTAAATAGTGTAAAATCACCTAGGGACCCAAAAACAATTTTACAAAGGATTCCCCGCAAAACCAAGGACAAATGGGCCCTTTTCTCTCTCCTCCAGTAGGACGCGTGACAACTTCTGGTTGGTCTTAATAAGCTACACATGGTGACACAAGCTTGGCTCTGATAAGGATATGCGGCAGATGATGTCAGCATGATGTGGTGGTACAGAGTGCCATGTGGTAGTCTGTTTTGGAATTTTGAGGGGGCCTATGGGGGCATATTAGGGTGACATGTGTCACCTCTTAGGAAGTGCCACACAACAGTGGTGACGTCACATCGACAATTGCATATTGTAGGTTGATGGATATTGACACTTTACAACATTTCACACTTGATAAATGCTGATAAAGGGGCTCCGATATTGGATTGGCACATATTCGCGAGAAGAGTTAAAGAACCAAAGGCGCGAGGTTGGGGCTAAACGTAGAGGGCTATCAGCGATTGAAGATACAAGCATGTCGCCACTCACAAAGTAAAACCCCAATTGGAAATCGCCGATAAGGGGTCTCTGATATTCAACCAACACAACGTCGATAGAGGAAATTAAAGGAAAGGGGCACTATGCAGTTACAAAGGAAAAAGGTCCCCCGATTAGAAACAAAAGGGCCCTAGTGCCCTTAGGATAAACACCTGGTCATAGCCATAGGTCATATGAAGAGAAATGTAGAAAGGGGCTAAAGGATCCCATAACTTGCATATTCTATAATGCTTTTAAGTATAAAGTGCCAATAATGAGAATCGTCGATGTAGCATTATGGCAATGTTATTGGGTGTATCCGACCCTAAGAGTGTTATACAAGAAGTTTATAGGGATGGATGAGTCGAAAACTTCGATTCCTGAGCAGTGTAGAGGCCATCACCATTGATAGCTCCCAACTCTAGAAAATGAGAAATTCATTCAATTTAGGTAGAAAGTGACAGGGAGATCGATTGAGTAACAAAAAGAGGCACCTTGTGGCAGATACGTGGCTTGATAAGAGACCATCACAAGAAATGGCGTGGAGATATTTTGGCTATAGTCATCATTCAGTTTTTTCCCATGTTTTGTATTATGTTGTTTTGTTATTATGTTATGAATGTATTTTATAGAAGGAATCATTTTGTTGCAATGATTTGAGTGATAGAGCCTTCAGACTCCAAAACAACTATTCTATTAGACAACTAGAGTTCAAACCAATATATTTTGTAGTTGTTTTACAAAGCTCTCCCTCTCCTTATAAAAGGGAGGAAGAAACACTTAACAAAGGTTCCAAATTCTGCAAGTAAGAGGCTCGAATTCTGTGGTTCCACATTGGTTCTATTTGCCTGTTCAAGAGATATTTGAGCGATAAGGGTTGAATGTATATGGACTAGTGATTTTGAATGATCTTCGAGGATTAATGAAACTATTATGTTGATTCCTATCAGAGAAATAAGCAATATGTTTTCATTTTTGTATTTACTTCATGTATGTTTTTCTTCTCATGAAATCGTGTAAAGAACCTCGAGGTTTCACTCTCTCATGGTTATATGTATGTTGTTGAGGAGTAATAGGCCCTGTGTTAATTAAAGATTTACAAGAGTTATTTGATAGCTTATAATACCTTTATGATCATAGATTCACTTATGCTAATTAGTGACAAGTGTGTCCATGAGATATAGAGTATGAGATCTTAATTTGCGCTCCACAATTTTTGCCAATTCACGTCCTCATTCTTTCATACTTTTGTTGGAGCTTGATGCTTAGGATTTTGCTTTGTACCCAACCCTCTCAATCGAATTCCCTTCTTTTTGTTCTCCTCTTCATGTTATTACAATGACATTATTAAAGGTTGCCTATTGTTGTGTGTCGGCCATCATAATTAGTCATTTATTTTTGAGATTAACTAGATCTACCTCTTGTGTATTCAGATCCATGTATTTGCTTGAGTCTACCTTAATGAAAGACTATTGAACCAAGCCACCCTTATTATATTTTTCAAACTACGTGACAACTGGAGTGCAACAGAAATCCTTATTCATAATATTCACATGCACTCATCTATTAAGATGTCCTAGGCATTGGTCTACAATCAACCCAAAGGTTGTCTCTAGGAGGTTTCTATATTTCCTTAAGCACTTGTGCAAGAGGTGATAGAAAGAGCTACAACATTGTCCACTGACGATAACTGCAGAGGTGAAATGAAATGGAGAAGAGGCAAGGCTTAAGAGGTTTTTGGTCTTACTCAATCATGGTTTTGGACCCTAGGGAGCATTATTCAAGAATAAGTGACAAATTTTGGAGCATACCTGGTCAAGTTTACATGTACTATAGGAGGCCTTGCTTTGCTACACGAGTGAGATAAATTAATGGATTACCAAGTTAATTAAATGCAAATGAGATGGGGAAATTTTTGTTATTAAGTGGAATCACTCCAAAATACTCTTGTTAACACGTGCTAAAAAATAGCAGAAAATTACTATTCTAAAAACCAGAAATTCAAGAACTAGTGAACTAGTTAACCTACCAAATGCATAACCTAATCAAGTGCAAATTATATGGGGTAAAATTTGCTATTAACTTGAATGTTTTTATGACCTAATACAAGTGGAATCAACTAAAATGAAGCTCATTAACATGTTCTAAAAAATAGCAAACAATTACTATTATTTTGCTCCAAGGGGCTTCTAGAAATTCTAGATTTGTGAATTAGTAAATTTATCCAAGTAGCACGAAAATGAATATGACTTTTCAAAGTTGTTCTAAGGACACATCTTTCTTGGGACTCTATAATAACTTGTAGAAATAAGAGATGCAAGTGAAAAAAATATTCAAAGGAAATAAATAAATTGTATAAGAGGGATCTGAGGCTCCTAGGATGGCCAAGCCCAAGGAAACTCAGATTCCTATGAAGGAAACCAAGCTTTAGAAGCTAAAAATGACACCAAACTTCAGTGTTTGAATTGATCCAAGTACATCCTTGCTAGAAATGAAAGTAGAGCTGCTAAATAACACTTTTTCTCCACAACAAGACTAAGAAAATACATGCCTCTAGAGGCAAATTCGAATTGATACTTATAAAAATTGTTGAGGAAGCACATCCTTGAAAGGAGGTAGCTTTCCCCTCCAAAGTCCCTCAAAAAGTGGATATGGTTCCCAACACTAGGAATCTTCATTAAATGGCAGGGAACACATTCCTAGATTTTCTCAATTAGTGGAGCTCCAAACAATAATTTCATGATATTTAGTTCATTTATTATCTAATCTTGGTCCATCCTGTAGTAGGGAGTAAGTCCCTACATTCAAAATTTACTCCATATTCTTTCAATATTGTGCAAAAAATAATAATATTAGGCACATAATATGCAATTATCTCTAAACCTTCCTAAGAACATATTAAAGCTAAAAAAACATTATTAAGTGTAGAAAGAGAGATTTAATATAGTCTTCATGAGCCTAAGAAAGGTTAGATGGGCCTTAATGTGTGTCTAATTTGGAGGCCCATCAGATAGACAGAGAGAGTTAACAGGATTCTTGAGGATATGTTGAGGATGTACGTCATGCATCAACAACGGAAGTGGAAATAGTATCTTCCACTGGTTTTACATATAATAATGGATATCATGAATCCTTGAGGATGAGTCCATTCGAGAAACTTTATAGGTGGAGTTATATTAGTCGTATTAGTTGGAGTGATCTAATGAATAAGGTGTTCATTGGACTGTACGTGTTGGAAGAGATAGAACATGAAATGAATATTATCAAAAGGAATCTAATGACAACACAGGATCAACATAAGAGTTATGTACATCAGCACAAGTTATTTAAGGATTTTCAGGTTGGGGAGCATGTACTATACTTGTGCATCAAGGCCAAGAAGAGCTCCTTAAGGATTGGAACATGTGCCAAACTAGCACCTTGATATTGTGGGCCTTTCTGGATCCTTGAGAAGATTGGACCAATTGCCTACAGACTTACACTGTCTCTGATAGTGAAAATCCATGATGTTTTCCATGTTTCATTGCTTAAGAAGTATGTTTGGGATGTTGATCATGTGATTGACTAGTGTGTATTACAGGTGGAAAAAGAGGGAGAATTCCATCTAGAACCACAATGCATATTGTAATGGAAACAACTCATGCTCCAAAGCAAAGAAATCGAGTAGGTTAAAGTGTAGTGGAATCACTTTGGGCTTGATGAAATTACATGGGAGAGGGGGATCAAATGTGGGCTTTATATCATTCATTATTTGTTGGCTCAAACAAATGATTTTTTTGGTATATGTATATGTATATATGGATGTTGTTGTAGATACCACAACGAGTTGTGTTATAAAGTTCCAATAAGCGGTATGATTGTCATGTTTTTCATTTTGGTCATTGTTTGCAACAATTGTTCATTGTAAATAATGCATTGTACTTTGTTATAAAGTTCCATAGGCAATACGTTTTGTTTTCATCGGTTTGTTGGTCATAGGTGTCATAGAACAATAAGGAAGGCGTTCCCCCAAGGGGGAGGGGTTTGTAACAACCCTTGGTTGATTTTCTATGTAAATAAAATAAGGCTAAGGTCATGGAACACATATTCCAAGTTGAATGTTAGGAAAAACATAGTGATGGGTATCACATGTGATTAATTAATGGTTATGGAAATTGGAAAAGGCATTGGCAAAGGCAAAGTGGCAATAATTGAAATATGTTTATGAAAATAAAGGAAAATAGGAGAGAAAAGGAAGGTGAAGAGACACATATTTGCATGATAAGGAAATTGAAGGAAAAATGAAGGAAAATAAAGAAATTAGAGGCCTCAATGATAAAATGGCTTATGAGGACCACTCATATCTTTTGATGGTTTAGATTTTTGTCAGTTTAGTTTTGGAGCTCTTATTCATTATCTCATACTCTTTCACACTTAAAGCATTCTTGGAGCACTCTACTATTCACTTGGATTTGGAGAAGGAAGGCAAAGGAAAGTGGGAAAGCACAATTGGACCAAAAAATACAACTAAATTACTTGGCAGGTAGAAGGTTGCATGTGAGATTTCCTTGCTGATTTTTGGATGCATGGTATATGCATGTGATTCCTTGGTTATAAGTTCTCATTGGCATGGAGATTTGTTTGGAATATTTATAATGCTTTTAGACTTGCCTTTCCATTTCTTGGATAGTCATGGTGTTGTGGGTTTTTCCACTTGTTTTTTTGATTGGTGCTCAGATTCCCGATGGTTGTGGGTTGGAACAAACAATCTGGAAGCCTTAGAACAGTTTGGGTTGATTTATTAGTTCCTGGAGCTGTAGGTTGGAACAAAAACTCTAGAGCCCTTGGTGGGTTGAATTATTAGTCCCTGAATTCATGGTTGGAACGAACACTTTGGAGCTCTAGAAGGCTATGAGTTGAGTTACTACTTCCTAGAGCCCTAGACAACTTGGGTAGATATTGATCTAGTTTATGTTAGTGATTTCTAGACTGTAGAGGTAAAATCACTTTGGTTTAGGGTTGGGGTTGTTTGGACTCTGGAAGCCCTGGTTGGTTTTGTTTGGACTTATTCCATTAGATCCCACATTCATTCCTGGAATATGGCATGAGGGTGAGTGGGTGAAAGAGAGATTTGGTTTAGCCCAATATATGCTCGGGTGGTACGTGGAAGTCCCTGACTTGGTTGGCTTTCACATATGTTAATAAGAGTTATTTTCCTTTTGTGATCTATGAGCACTGGGACTGGTTATCATGTTGACATTATGGTTGATTTTCCATGGTTTCCATTCTATTTATGTGTTGCTTATATGATGTATTATATTTATGGCTCTTGACATGTTTTGATTAGTTATTGAATGGTTGATGAATGCATGGGCTAACAAGTGTTGTCGCAACTAGCTTAAGAGGGAATTGATCATTCTTGATGATTCTCGGGTGAGCTCATTGAATTATTCAACATGTATGTACCTATAACCTATAGGTACTATGTACAAAAAGTGTTTGTATAAATGAGTAATTTAGACCTCCAACTTCCCAGGGTCGTAACTTTGGCATACTATTTCCATTTGACTATCATAGTACCTCGTTTCAAAAATATCCATGAGGAGGCATAGTAAAAAAATTGTAAAACAAATTATGACACTTTTTTGGGCTCTCCATTTTCCCTAAATATGTCGTTTAGGTGCTGAAAATGGCCTTGAAATTTTAGAACCCAAAATTTACCAAAAATAGAAAGTGTGTTAAATTTAAGGAAGCGAAACTGAAAATAATTAATGTTAGGATGATAATAGTGTGATCATGTGTCACTAGGAGTTTGCAATCAATTTTGGAGATGTGAATCCCATTTTCCATAATTGCATATAGGAGGTTAGGTCAGGTCATGGTGACACTTGTCTCATGTTTACCCTAGAAAGCTTGTGAATTTGGGTAAATTCGGGAAGGGGTCGTTATAAAGGGATGGCTTGCCATTGCCTCTCTTGGCTAAGTGACTAGGGAACATGGAAATCATCCCCCCAAGAGAATTATTTGGATATGATAATTACATCTTACCTGAGTTGATAAATACACACAATCTTTGATCCCAAGCCCATACATAATGTACATCTCTTGATTTAGTTGTGATGCTAGGATGGTCCTTATCCCCACGTGGGAATTGGATTACATCCATTTATTTTTATAAACATGGCCCTTCTATTGCGAGCTTATATGCTTGCAAGTGTGTACCACTGTGCTCTATGGTCTGCATCCTCAACTCTTGTTTAGATTCCCCTCAACAAAGGGCTTTGGTCAGTTCACCTTGGTGAATCTCAGTCATGCCCTACCATTAGATACTCGAATATCATTAGAATTTCCCGGTGGTTATGATGCTACTCAAATACTTGTAATATAGCTCTATGGTTGGCAAGCCCATTATTTTTATTTCTATTTATGATTTCATTCTTTCAACGCACTGGTTGGAATGCTCGACTGGAAGTAGGCAGTAGAAGATTTCTCGTCTCCTCCCTCTGCGTAGTTATTTCCTTGACAACATCCACTATCTCATCTTCCTCAAGTTCAATTAATCTCTTTTATTCAATATTAATAGACATCATTCTATTTTCATTTACTAGCTCTCTAAGCTGTATATTCCACTGCATTACTTTTTTCCCTCTCGCTTTTGTAGGTTAATATCCTAGCCTTCCGCCCCTCTTCCAGTAGTTTCTTAACCCCTAGTAATTCCCGTCCCAAGCAATTCATTAGCCATCCTCCTCAGTCTTTTTGACCTTCTTTCTTCCCTGTGGCTGGCCAATGGATCCTCTTCTTTCTTTTGTCACTTTTCTCTATTCCCCTAGTTACGTGTCCTCTCCTCTCCGTGGCTCCCTTTTCTGCAGTCAACACCCATTTTCCTACCCTATTCTCCGTCTCTCTCCATTTTTCAGTGGTTGGTTTGGCATCGTGTCATTTTAGCATGTGCACATCCACTAAGAGGTCGCTTATTATTAGGAGCATGCCTCTCAGGGACATACATGTGCTAACCACATGCTTCAGGAGGCTGCTGATTGATTTTGGGACTTCGACGAGAGCCAATTCATGAGAAACTAGCTAGCCTAGAAAGGGAGGGGACTTCCCATTGATAGAAACTTTCAACATTAAATTTTCATTGGATTTGGCCAATTGGATCCCTAATGTGGGGCACACTCATGGTAGGTTTAACCAATATATGCATACCCTTGATTTGTACTAACAAATGAACTTCCTCAAAAAAAGAACACTGTTGGATCGTACTAAGCATAAGACTGACATTTTATGCACCTTGGAGCACCATCGCAAGTACTGTAGAACAATGATCAATATCTTGAGCAACATTGAATACCATCTAAGTATTCCTCCACTAGCTAGCAGTGCCCTTGCTAACATAGATGCTTTGATTCATGTGGCTACTACAAATTCTGATTCTTAGACTTGTTAGCTATGCTCTTACACATTTTTGTTTCTAAAGAACATAGTCTTTTCTAGGCTAGTCTAATGAGTTTTTGTATACCCTTTTTACTCATTTTATTAAGGCATGATATTTCTAGTCCCTTAGAGAAGACTATACTTTTGGCTATGGTCCAGTCTCCTGTAACAACCCTGGTTAAAAATCCATGTAAAAATATATAAGGCCATGGTGATGGGACACGTATTCCAAGATGAATGGTGGGGGAAATATCCTTGTGGGTGTTGATTCATTTTATTATGGCTTAGGAAAATGGCAAAGGAAATGGCTAAGGCTTTGGAAAGGAAAAATGGCATTTTTGGCACATTTATTTATGAAAATAAAGGAAATTAAGAGAAAAGGAAGGTGAAAGGTCACAAGTTGCATGTGATGAGGAAAATGAAGGAAAATAATGGAAAATGAAGAAAATAGAGGCCTCATTAATAAAAAGGCTTCTGAGGATCAGTTCGTAAGCTCTCAGTTAATGTAAGTTCTTGGCTCAAGCTTAGTCAGTTTAGTTTTGGAGCTCTCTCATTATTCTCTCTCTCTCATACTCTTAGAGACTTAAAGTTTTCTTAGAACACTCTCAGAGGGTGTGATATACTTGGATTTTTGGAGCAAAAAGGCAAAGGCAGAGTAGGAAAGCGTAAGAGGGCATCATGATCAACAACTACATCATATTTGCTTGCTAGTACTGAGTTGCATGTATGTTTCCTTCACTATTTTTGGCATGCATGACATATGTAAGTGGATTCTTGGTCATGATCTGTCATTGGCATGGAGGGTTGCCTAGCCTTGCCATTTCCTAGATAGCCATGGTGACTATGGGTTTACTTTCACTGTTTGTTTTTGGTTTGTTCTCATGTTTCCTTAGCTTGGGTTGAGTTATTAGTTCCTGGAAGCCTTGGTTGGACAAACACTCTGGAAGCCTTGTAACAACTTGGGTTGAGTTACTAGTCCTGGAAGCCATGGTTGGACAAACATTATGGAAGCCCTTGGTGGGTTGAGTTACTGGCCCTGGAGCTTTGGTTGGACAAATGATCTGGAAGCCCAACGACAACTATGGGTTGAGTTACTAGCCCTGGAGCCTTGGTTGGACAAATGATCTGGAAGCCCAACGACAACTGTGGGTTAAGTTACTAGTCTTGGAAGCATTGGTTGGAACAAATGATTTGGAAGCCCTGGAAGTCTTGGATAAAGACCGATCTTATGATGGTTTTGGTGGTGTTCAACCATGAGGTGGAATCACTATTTGATAGGTTAAAGTGGATGGAATCTGGAAGCCCTGGATGAGTTTTGATCGATGTGTTCTATGATATCCCACAGTCATGCTTGGAATATGGCACAAGGGTGAATGGATGAAGAGAGATTTAGCTCAGCCATTCTACGGTCAGGTGGAACATGGAAGTCCCATCCCGAGTTGGATTTTGCATCATCAATAATAGGTTATTTCTACTTGTATTTCTATGATAATTATACTTGATTATATGAGGTTTATATGGTGGTAACTTCATTGGTATTTATGTCCCTATTATGCTGGTTATGTATATGTTTTATGACAACATCTATGTATGGCTTTCCTCATGTTTCTACTTGTATATGAGTGAAAATTGTATCTATGACCTAATGGATGGAATGTAAGTTAATGTGTTGAGGTATCAATGCTTCATGGCGGATCTTAGATAAGTATGAGACCCCTATGCTTAGAACTGTTATTTACACCTGTAGTTTACATATTCGTGATATGTTTGATGAAATTCCTGTCATGGCTAGTAGGGGTCTAGTCAAGGCCTTAAACAAGTATTTTCTTTAGTACTATCATTTCCATGTTATTTTATTGTTCTGAAGGGATGGTTCGATTATGGGCAGCGACCTGGGCTCTAGGCCTGAAAAAGTGGCTCAAATCCTGGGGATGTTGGCATAGCACTGACTAAAATGAGTTTCTAGATGTTGGCAGACAATCCTATGAGAGCGACTTTGGGTTTCTAGACATTTTCATGCCTATATCATGAGAGTGAATGAGGCTTAGGTTGTCCAAAAGCTCAGTGGGACCCAAGGTTAAGCTGTCTAAAATGTTGAATTGGTTCTTGAGGGTCCTAAAGATGATGTTTAGTGCTTGTGTGGTGTGTTTATGTTGGTTCGACTTCCTTAATGTGACTTAGGAGGTCTAATCATATCATAGTGGCCTCTCGTCGCATGTTACCCTAACTAGCCGGTTGCTTGGGTAGATGTGGGAGTAGGGTGTTATAGAGTGGTATCAGAGCATGGTTCACCCCTGATACTGGATGCGCTGTGTGTTGGTCATGCTTTCATGGTGGTTGCATATGTGTAGCTTATGCATGTAGTTCATGTGCTTGTTGCATTTGCATGGTGTTGATCATGGTTGCAATGATGTCGCCATGTGAAGGTTGATGGTGTCATTTTCATGAGTGTATGGTTGTATATGTATTTGTTATACATGTCAGTGTTCACATGTTTTCAAGTGCACATGATGTGGTTGTTATTTTCATGCATGAGGTCATGGTTTTTGTAGTTGATATGGTCATGCATTGATGACTGGACCCTAGCCAGAATGATGTGTATATGGTTCCATACTCATGTGTTATATCTCTATATACAATTGTTATGTATGCATGGTATCGGTTATAATTATGCATGAAATGTAGGTCAAACATGCATTGTGAAGCCATTGTATGCAATTTAGTTCATCATGGTGCTATTGGTTGTTATAATGCTAATGAGCTGACTGAGATAGAGGCAAGAGTATGTGTTCAAATGATCTTGTTTTAAGATTATTGTGCTAATACATATGAGTTGAGATAATTGATATGTACTTGAGTATGATAGGTGATAGTTGTAGCATTATGTATTATGACTGATGACTATGAGTTGACTATGGATTATGATATGACTGTTAGTCTTGGTAAAGGTTGATTTCTAATTAATAGATATGATTGTCTTGATATTTGGAACATGTGGTTGACATGTGTGAGCAGTTTGCAAGAAACATGTTTGGTAGTAGTGTGATAAGGTAATAGTTGATGTGTTTATATAACTAACAATTGGGTGATGTGACAGTGCATAGTAAGCCTCGATTGAAGGAAATGGGAAAGAATTCCTTTGGCTATGTTTGGAAAGCCTAATTCTAAACAAATGATTGCCTTGCATACAAGAAGTATTCTTAACCTTAATTTTGTCTGACATCATGCATATATGTGCTAGATTCATGAACATGTACTTGATAGGTATATTAGTTAGTCTCTAGTTACGGGTGGATCTATCAAGGGAATTGGAGTCCCTTGAGAGATGGCATGGATGTGTTCAGTTACAAGGAAATGTGCTTGGAACAACAAGGTAAGGTAACAAGTATGTTGTTATGTTTATTTATGCACTGACAACTATGCATTCATGACGATATGATGTAGGGAATTGCATGGCAAAGAGACTACCATGAGATCTTGAAGAAGGCTCAGGTTGAGCTTTCCCTTGGAAGAACTGGGAACCATGGGGGATTGAGTCAGGGTGTCTGTTGTTAGTCTTGTGATTTTGGTCTTTTGGTGATTTGTTGTGCTTGATTGTGGTTTTGTTATGTTTGGTGCAAGGCCTTGCCACTTTGGTTGTGGTGTCGTATTGTTGTTATTGGTTTTCATGACTTTCTTCTTGTTTGCTTCTTGGTTTTCCTTTTATGTTTTGAGTATTGGTAATTGACTGGGAAAGAGGAAAGTTGATGGAGCTCAGGGAGAGTTGTGTGGTAGCCGACAAGTAATGCAAGACTTGGATGAAGCTGGTGCATGAGTAAGAGTAGCGGAAGGTAAGACTATGAAAGTTGGTTGGACTGGTGTTAATTTATGGTATGTTCTATGCTTATAATAGTTTACTTCTTTTTCTTATTATATTCCATAGATCAGCAATCACATATATATAAAGTAAAGTGCAGATAGAACATTAAACGATCGACAAAAAACAAGCCAAGACAAGAGACACAAGATGTGGTGGCTAGCCAGGGA
>APFE030634561.1:101726-125023 GCA_000404065.3 Pinus taeda | reverse complement strand
GAATTTTCGCTTCTTGGCAATGGGCATCAACAGCCAAGAAGATATTTCAAACACATGTCAGAACTTGTTCCAGAATATTGAACAGTCCTGCAGTTGAGTTTTCTCCATCTTCTCACCTTGTATCTGACAGGGGGGGAAATGATGGTCATCTACAAGCTTCAAAGCCACATCAAGCGAGCCTGAGCCACAACCTTCCACACCAGCTTCAGAGTTGTAGCCAGAGACAAAGATGCCTGAACATGCCTTCAGTTGGCGATGTGGGACACTTCCTCTAGCAGAAGACTTACAGCTTCTTTCCAGTTTTGGAAGAGTTCCGGAGACAAAATTGAGAACACTTCCTCTAGCAGAAGACTTACAGCTTCTGCCAGTTTTGGAAGAGTTCCAGGAATTGCATAAGCATTCTAGAGTTGTTGGTCATCCTTAAACCATCACAGGTTGAGACTTCCCTTTTACAGGTTGAAGTTTTACCTTTTATGCGGGGTGAGGCCTCCCTTTTATGGTTTAAGGTTTCCCTCTTTAAAACAATAGGATCACTTCCTCTAGCAGAAGACTTACAACTTCTTGCGAGTTTTGGAAGAGTTCCGGGAACTGCACTAAGCGTTCCAGTGTTGGTGGCCATCCTTAAACCACCGCCCTATTATACCAACATTTCAGAGAGCACATTCAGCCTAGTGTTGCCATGCATATTTTCACATTTTGTATTACAGCTCTCTTCTTGGACTCATACATAACCCTTCGGATTAAGGGGGGGATGTTGGACCCTATCCTAAAGGGTTAGTGTGGGAAGCCGAATGGACAAGCAGTCCAAGGGACCTTGGGATCTGAATCCCAACGGTCACCAAATGTACTATAAATGTATATCAATTTGTTAATAAAATAGCAATGTATGCTTTATCTTCCTAATTGTTCTCCCTCACCATGTGTGTTTGACAATTATCAAACTCCAATTAGAATGCCCAAGTCAATAAAATAACCTAAAATCTATCCATGAAAGAATCCCACCTATCCTATTGAATGAGAGTTGCACTCTTAAATAGGAATTATTGTCTATAGAATATATAATAATAATAAAACAAAATAGTAATATTAGTACAACCTACTAAATGTCTATAGTAAAATGGACATAGATAAATACCTCAACCCTTATTCCTCTCCTATATCTCCGACTTCTGTAACTAGTCCAATGCAAAGCATCGAGCAAATGTGTTGCAATACAAGTTTTATAGGCCCTTATATGCAGCCCGCCATGCAAATGCCAACCTATCAGCATTGACATGAAGTTTAAGGAACAAACCTTCGTACATGTGAGTAGTGCCCAGCTCCCTTGCAGTTTAAGGAACAAACCTTCGTACATGTGAGTAGTGCCCAGCTCCCTTGCGGATGTAGGGATTGAGTAAAATACATTTGTACTGATTAACCATAGTGGTTTTACAACTTCCCAGAAAGGTGGTTCAAAGTAATAATGGGTAAATTTAGCAGTATAAATGATTCTTAAGATGATTTTGAATATTTATACTTAAGATGCTTTTGATGTTCAATGGAGAGTGGTTTTACATCTCCCGAGCTAGATAATTCAAATAAATAAATATTAAAATATGAGTGGCCAAGTTGTTGTTTTCTAATTAAAGTGAACCAATATCTAGAGTTGTCAAAGGTAAAAAAAATCAAGTGGATAACATTAATGGGAAAATATTATGCATTATCATCAATAGGAATATGTAGTTAATGTGTGGTAATAAGTTGATTTAAGTGGAAACTCCTTTGACATTTAACTATCTATCCATATTTAGTATATGTAAGTGGCTATGTAGCATTTACTATTTATGCACTATTCAAAGTATTTTTGAAAAAAAAAAAAGAGCTAAAGAAATGATACATGTAGCATGTAACATTATTGGCATATTTTTCTTTGAGATGATCTAACACCATCAATATGTATATATGTAGTTAATATGTGGCAATGACTTCATGGAAGTAGTAATGCATTGTTGCTAGGAATGTAGATTTCACATTTGACATATAGCTATCCATTCATAGATTTTAAATTGTCATCTAACTATTCATTTATATTTAGTCAACAAATTTGCATTGATATTTAATTATTTAAGAACTTTCCCTAAATACAATGTATAAGTGGTTTTGAAGCCTATTATCTTTCTAATGGACACTCCATCCATCATTACATCCAAATAAAGCAAAAATGTTTGAAAAGAATGGTCATGAGAGAGCTATGTAGGTGGTTTTGAAATGTCCAACATTTAGAGTTACTCCACCCCTCGTCACCCCTCATTACAAAAAGAGGAAGCTAAAAGGAGTGCTTGTGGGAAGATTTATAAAACTAAAAAATGACAAGGTCGTTGTTTGAAACATGGAAGGGTTGTTGTTAAAATTATTAAACAAATATTAATAATAGTCAATATTATAAGAAACCTCTTGGCATCCATGTTGTATAACTTCTTATACATAAGATACCTAGTCATGACCATGCTTTGAATAAGGGAAAGACTTGGTTTAATGATGAGGATAAGGTGGGGAGTACTTAGTTTAATCTTGAGGTTTGAGGGCATAACCTATTTTTCGATATATTAAGGCTTTATGCACAATTATTTAGATATATTACAACACCAAACCTCACATCCATATACAATAACACCAGTGACAAGAGTTTCAAAGTGGAGCTTATTTTTATCCCAAATCCAAAGATCCATCAACTTATAACTATTTTCAAGCCCATAATAAGCTTTTGAACCTCCATTTATCATTTGAGCTTCTTTTTATCCCAAATTGAAAGATCCTTCAACTTATAACTATTTTCAAGCCCATAATAAGTTTTTAAACCTCCATTTATCATTTTCTCAATACTATAATTCCAATTAAGTTTACAATAGATATTGATTCTCAGATATTCATATGAAAGAACTTCATGCAAGGAGTTGTTGTCATGGGTGATCATTTCAAATTTAATTATCATGACTTTAGTTTTGTCGATATTAAAAGTCATACTACTTTAGGAGATTTTTTTTTGGAGGATTCTAATTTTCTTGACAAGATTGTAATGGCTCCTTACCCGGAGAACAATACCCTTAGAATAAAGAATAAGAGTTATGACCATACCAATGAACATGGGGCCAACACTACACCATCCAAACATTCTTCTAGCTTATCAAGTATAAGCCAAGAAGGGTAGGTCATAAGGAACATCATTGCTTGACTGTGATATTGCATTTAACTTCTTCTAACCAACTCTTAGTGATCCTAATATTAGCACTAAAAATATCATATAATCTTGTCACAATACACCTCAACTTAAAGGAAACCATTAACTCCTCTAGCCCCTTCCATAGGTTTGTTCTAGAAATGGTGTCAAAAGCTTGTCTAAAGTAAGAAAAACAACAAAATATATGAGTTTTATTTTTGTGGCATTCCTCTACAGTGATCTTAAGAGTAACAAGATGGTCCAAAATTGAATGATATCTCCTAAACCAACTTGTCCTCTAGCTATTTTACCATGGATTTTAAGCCAAAGGCTAATCTTTTCCGAAAATAAGTCCATACAACTTAGATAAAATGTGGCTAATCATAATGGTTCATACTTAGTTCAAATGCTTTTATCCCCACTCTTAAATGATAGAGACAATAAGCCTTTACATCCAAGGTTTATGGTAGCCTTGTTTTATTACCAAATTCAAGAACTTGTGTATGTAGCTCAAATGTTAGAAAAAATGTGTTAGAGAGAAGCTTTTTATGGTGCCTCCTTGCTTTACTACCAAATTGAAAAGCTTATGTACAAAGCTAAAATATTAGGAAAAAATTGCTAGTGAGAAGCTTTTTATGGCGCCATTTGAATCATCATTATGAAAAATTAATAAAAAAAAATTGGGGTAAATTGTATTTCCTTGTAAACATTGGAGAACATGATACTTCCTGAAAAAATTAGTTCATTCTTTCACAAGGAAGACCATGCAAAATCCAAATTATAACTCTGTGCAAATAGGCAAACAATGTTAAAGCACTAAGAGAACCAAAACTAAACATACAAAAATTGAAAAGTGAGCATACATGACCTTAGAAGTGAGTACTAGGAACTAGAAACACGCAAGCCAAAGACACAATAGAAAACTAAGTGGAAGTATCAAAATTTTTGGTTGGAACTTGGATGGGATCTTTGTTGTTACCTCAAATGCCTCCAATTGTGGGTGGGATTCCAAAGTGTCTCTCTGTGTGTTTCATCCTTTGGTCTAGATCCTTCATGTGGCCATGAAGGTGCTTAATAGAGTGGAGGAGGTAAGATCAATACTCATGCTTGTCCAATAAATCTCTTCGAGGGAGGAATTTCATGTCCCAATATAAATTTTCTTTGCCCATGTATTGGTTGAAACGAACCCATGTATGCCCAATATCTAGTACCCAATTTTCCATCTCAGTGAGTATGTCTATGTCAAAGTGTTGGCTACTACAAGAGGTTCCTTCTCCCTTAGCACAAAATATTTCATTTTGGATGGGGCCCAGAGTGAGATCAGGAAATAAGGTCACTGTTTCATCCAATCGGTGGTGCATATGCATACTTCCCTAGTGGATGAGTTCTTTGTAGTAATTCGCTCCCATAGAGACATTGTTACCTTATAAGGCATGTAGAAAAGTCTATTTGGGAACAAGTGATATAGGAAAAAGATAGGGAAGGCATTAGCTTTAGAATACTAAGGGAGGCCCACACAAAAGGGAAAAAGAAGCGATAAATAAAGTGTCAAAGATGGCCACTTTTGGGGGAGATGACCAACAATTTCCAGAGAGTGAAGGAAGAGGGATAGTGAGAGATATAGAAAAGGAGATGAGACAAGGCCAACAAGTGAATATCCCCAAGGAGCAAGACCATAGATTGGATGTTGGAAATATTGAGAGGGGGGTGAATAAATTTTTCTTAGCAATTAGTATCTTATTAATCTTTTTAGATAACTATTTAATCTTCAACAATAACTAAAAACATAAATAAATAATAAACAATAAACATAAAAAATGTTAGGTGGAAAACCCCTTCTCGGTCAAAAACCGTGGAATTCTCTCCTAATAATTGTTTGAGTATATCAAAATTCTTAAGCTCCAAATGAAAGGAAGACCCAAATCTATGGTACTCTAGAAAAGCATTGAATTTTCCATCTCCAACTAGAAGGATGATCGAATTCCATGGTTTTATTAGCATTGTGTTGAAGGATGCTCCAACACCCTAGCAAGCTCCAACTCGCCTGAGCACCACCCTACCACAGTCCGTGAAGTGTTTTCAAGCTCGAAATTGAAGGTGACATCAATCACCAGCCTAATACCACCCAACCATTGTAAAAATGATAATAAGAAACATTAACAATTGCGGCCTCCCATACAAGGGACAATGACCCACTTAAATTAGCAAAAATATGAAAATGAAATCCCTAATATAGATACCCTTACTACACAAGCCTCACAAATCACTTACTGCTGAGAAGTAACACTTTCTTCCAAAATAGAGTGCTAATAATGATGAAAATTCTTCGCCTTTACTAACATGGAGAACGATAAAAAATTTCAACCTTTACAACTTTGTAAGATGTGACCCTAACTACTCCTTATATCAGAATGAAGAAATGTTGTATCCAAATGGATGAAGTAAGCTAAACTATGCAAATGAACTTCTAATCATGAGGCCAATGCTCATGATGATATCCTTACCATGATGATATGAAATAGATTCCGGTACAAATCTTTAGCTTTGGTTAATGGGAAGAATTACACATAGAAACATCAAGACTATCAAGTATAACACACCTTCCACTTTTAAAGGTGTGCCACTTTGAACGCACTTATTGAGCCACCCTTCCCTATCAAGACACTTCAACTATTTACAACCAACTGTAATTTGGTGTACTTGAGTTAGTGAAGTAGCCCATTGAAACCCTAACTACCTAATATTTTTATTCTAAACTAATGAGTCTAAAAGGGGTGTCACAAATATCTATACTTGTGTTCAAATACTCCTATCTTCGTCATCAAATGACTTCAGTCCCTGTTGAAATCTTGGATTCTGTCTTTAGATAAGGAATTCAAAGTTGTTGCTTTGAAATCGACAGTCTACAAGAGTAAATCATACCTTGAAGTAAATGGTGTCAGTCTTAAGATGTTGAGTTGTCAAGTATGATGGAATGATTGGCGTTTCAAACACTTTGGAATCCTTTTCTGCACAACATAAATGACAGTCTTCAATCTTGAATTATTCTTGAAATGTCACATTTGCAAAGTGTCCTCAATTTGATGCCCTAATTTGATATGTTTCTTCTTGATTAAAGGTCAAACACTCCATTGAGTTGTACACCATTCCATGATATTAAGTTCATCAAACTTACTTCACTGCTCTTAATAGCCTTAAATAGGGGATACATAATGGTTATATTATATATATATATTCTATATATATATATATATATATATATATATATATATATATCTATATAATAATGATGCTACTACCCTAATTCGTTGTTAGCCTTGGATCTATATTAACCATAAATATGAAAAATATTCAATGGTCATGGAGCCTTCAACAAATCATATGCCCATAATTTTATTAGTTATTACCAAGATAAAGCTTTAAGTCTCCTATCGTTCAGAATTCCACGATGCAAGTCAGTGCATACATAAGTCCAAAAATTATATGAATATGTAATAAATAAGATGATGGTTTTATGCTTCAAGTTAGTGCTACTTAGCTACTTAAGAAGATGAACCTTTCTATACAAAGCCAAGACCTTAAGATATTCCACTTTTGCTAAAGTAGAAACCATAATAATTCATTGGGTTCATGTCTTATAATACTTGATAAGATGCTTCATAAGGCCGAGTGCTATTTGGGCTTCGATCAACCCTTCACCACCATCGAGAATTAGTTGATTAATTTAGGTAACCGATCTTGTAATGACACAATATTTAGTGCGAGAGAGATGACTCTTGAATCAATGAAGCCCTAGAATTTTAGTGAGTTGTAACTTTTAGTCTTCTTCACCACCACCAAGAATTAGTTGATTAATTTAGGTAATCAATCTTGTAATGACACCATATTTAGTGCCAAAAAGATGATTGTTAAATCAATGAAGCCCTATAATTTTAGTGAGTTGTAACTTTTAGTCTTCTTTGAGCCACTTCAGTGATAGAATATTGCATTCATGAACTTTATCACTCCACTTGAGAGAGATCATGACAAAACGCATCCCCAACATTAGAATAAAAAATAGGAAAGAACTGTATCTTTTGATCTTATGCTTTCTCCTCAAGGGTTGAAATATTTGAGACCTTAGAATCAAGACAATCATTGAATATGCATGCCTTTGGAGATGACTGTGGCTTCTTATTATAGACCTAGGAGGGGCTCCATGAGAGGCAACGTATTGCTATTATGAAGGATAAATTTTCAATTGGAAATTTGAGTTATGGAAGGAAGAAACCTTTGTAGGTTTTAATTTGAAATTTCAAAGACCTCCAAAACACCATTCATTTTATTTTCTTTAGAATAGTTTTGTAAAAAAAACAAGAATCATTTTGTAATTATCTTACTCATTATAGAAGAGCCATATTTCTTGAAAATGTGTCTTAACCAAGGAGTCACTAGCACATCACCACACTTTTGGGATCTTTCCTGAAAATTTGGTCCATTGGCTTCAAACTAGCATAAATCGCAAACCGTGAGGCTTCTTGTGGCATGCCAAATATCCCCAGAATCAACTTGACTAGGATAATTTATCAAGGATGATCTTGACACCAAAAACGATGAATTTTTGTGTCATATTAGTTGAAAAAATTGGGGCATCTTCCTGCTGCTACCTGGATTTACATCAATGACAACCACATATCAACATTAGATCGCAAGACACTGAAATGGGTATATAGTAGACACAATCCAAACAAAAAATAGAGAAGAGAAAAGAAGGGAGAGAGATGAGAGTAGGAGATGAAACTTGATTCCAACATTAGTTTCTTAGTCTGGAATAGTTTAGAAGAGTTGCAGCCAAATTCGTTAGTCATTGATGAAGAGTTTTTTCATATTGCATGGAAAAATGATTAGACATAAAAGTTATTTTATCCCTACCAAGCCTACAAAAGGATAGCAACTTCAAAGTAATTGGTAACCTTTAGGAATTTAGGTGATTGTCGTTAACACTATGGATCCAAACAACAAAGGAAGACCTATCAATCTTGGAATAATAGTTTTCCAATGAATATTTGTATTAATTTCTAGGCCAAGGCTCTAGGGGATGAGCTTGTATCTTTGGAAAGGAACTTCAAAAATATTCTCATTTTGGACTAGACTGAGAATATCCATAAACAATATTGACATAGGGCCATACTCCACATCAGTGTGATTCCTACGAAGAGTGTGGATACTTAAATAATAATCAAATTATTAAAATAAATATTAATAGTAACTTTACGAATTACTAATTAATAGTTATGAAAATCTTCTCATGGGGACTCTTTCCTTATATTTTAGCTTTGTTTTTCTCTAATTAAGGTTGGAGCATCCACCAAAAATATCAAGCATTCCAAAACCACCCACCCATAGTTTTCCTTTCTCACAAGTGTTCATTAATATTCGCAATATTCACTATTGTTAATATTTATTATGAATAATATGGGACATTCCAAAACATAGTTTTTTTTTTTCTTTCTTGAAATTGTGCATTATTGATGGTGTTGTCTAATTATTATATATTTTTCATTTTTGGTTTAAAACTGGTTTTTTATGACATATTTGGATTCAACACTTTGAAAAAAACCCTCACACAATTGGATTGTCATTAGTGATTCCAGCAAATCCCAACTTGATTCTAGCCAAATTGGGCTAGAAAATATGCTCGAAAACCTTTCAAAACTTATAAAAAATACACTATAGATTAATTTGTAATATTCACCATTGTTAATACTTTTTAGTGATTTGTAAAGTTCACTATTGTTAGTATTTGTTTTAATAAGTTTTTACAACATATTTTTAGAAAGGTTTTCATTTTGAAATAGGACTTCTAGAACTTTACTTTTATTATTAATAATTATTATATGGATGGAAAGGATTTAACCTCCATAATATTTTTGGAATATACTAATTAGTAGTCCCAAATCATAGGTTTAAATTTATCTTAAAAGTAGTTATGCCATTTATGTCCTTTTAATTAAATTGAATAATTAAAAAAATGTCATATCAACATGAGCTATGCTATTTTTGGCTTATGGTGTTAGCAATCCATGGTATTGGCCCATGGTATTGTAAAAAATACTATACACAACTTAAGAATCTCCATGGTAAAGTGGTTGTCAATATCCATGGTAAGAATCCAGATATATATTTTTTTTCAAATGTATATATGTTTAACAAATATATTAATTCTGTATAATAATACAAACTCAAAATGTAAATATATATCGAGGTAACATTCTAGAATTATTAAAAGCAATCCTTTCTACGTGAGACAGCTAATGCAAAATATTTCAAATAATCTACTTCCATAAAAGTTACTAAATCTAAAAAGGGAAAGGAGAAATTGTTATAAGCCAAGTTAATTATGAAATTCAAAAAAGGAATTGGTCTTACTATAAAAATGTAGTGGACATTCTAGTCCTCTATATCTTAATTCACATGAATATCAACAAATCATGATGAAGCCCACGGGGCTTTGGATTGACGGTGAATGGGTGCGCTGTTAAGGCACTCCTTGCGATAAGTCACCGGTTCAAATCCCGCATGGGTATTTAGGTTAGTCTTAATGTAGAAAAAAAAACAAATCATGATAAAAGGAATACATGTATATTATTTACTCATGTATCAATTAGCATAGACATGTACATCCATTATCATGGCTAACTATAGTTTCCTTACATAATTTTGTGATTGAAATTTCTTTCATGTCATGTTCTCCTCAACCATGACACAACCCTCCCCTTTCCTTGCCCCCGAATCTTCAATTTTTCACATGTTATTCTTCAAAAAAAACATCTATGTATTCATATTAATGGGTTAGCACGCATGTAACCCTATCAACATAGCCCCTTATTGCTTGGAAATATCAATGGGATGTTGTAGTTGAGGTTGTTAGTGTTCCAAATAAGCCAAATTTTCAAAGTTGAACCCACACATACTTACACCCATAACATTGGATGAATCCCTTCCTTATATAAATGTTTGTTAGTTCCAATGTTAACTTTGACATAATGGTATTTCACCTTCTTGTTGAATAAATACACAAAATTATTCATAATATAATTTGAATGGTAAAAAATGCAATGTTTTAGGTTGTAATAGGTTCCATACTATATACGATACTCATAAAGTTTTGTCGTGATATGTATTGGAAGGATAAAACTTGACAAAACTATTGTCATAGTGAGAAATTTTATCTTTACATCTCTTTGATCGTTTTCTCCTCTCTATTTCAATGTAATGGAATATAATTATGTAACTAAGCTAACATGCAATATATTGGGTCACTTCCTTTGCTTTTGTCGTCTCTTGTTGTTCATTTTATTTGTATTATGCTAATACTTATTTCCTAACTCACACACACTATGATAAGCTAATAAATGTTTTTACATTTAAGCATGGTTTGTGTTATTATCACTTTCATTTATTTGAAATAGATAGTTATATGATTTTTCATCTAGTTTGGTACTTTCTAAGTAGAAAAAATGGAACTATTGGCTTATCGGGCCCAGTTTAGGGACAAGAGTCACTTTGGTGATCTGGGGTATAAAGCATTCTAAAACCCATTAAAGGAACTAAATGAACATTTTGGGAGTCAAAAGTTTGCAAGAAATGTTTCTTTCTTTCAAAATTATTCTACACACTTTATCTTTCAAATGGAGCAAACACTACCTCAATTGGAGATTGTACATAGAAGTTATGCCTCATGTAAGTTATTATACTGTGATGACCACCATGATACTGAGTGGATGCCACATGATGGGCCTACACATTAAGGAACTTTGAGACCCATTTTGTAGATGATATGACCTCTTCATATAAGCTAAAGACATTTATTGTGTGATATGATTTAATGTTGAGTTGTGTGATATGCCTTGTTCTAGTTTGTGGTTTTCATAAACATGTACACTTCTAAAATTGTACTATTTATTTGTTCAAGAATTTCAAGTTATAGGCATAGCCTTCATAAACCTAGAACTATACAAAAGACGGATTATGCTCCATCTTTAATCTTCAAATCATTCTCAATACATCCAATCAACAACATATTAGTTAAATTTTACAATTGAGGAAGGTCAAATTATGGAAGGCAGTTGACCCTTGAAACAAGGATCATTTATTGTAAGGACCTTGGAAACAAAATCCCTTCAATAAAAGAATTATCAAAGGGCCAATTGATTAATCAAATTTGTATAGATAATGGCTAGGCATTAGTACTTCATTAATATTTTTATTTTCAACATTAATAACTCTCCTTGTACCTAGTGTATCTAAATTTGTCATGTATAATTTGTTGTTATGAAATAATTTGGATAATCCAAAATTTGTGTTTACAAATTTCAAGATCTTAGTATTTTCTTTAGGTTCTCTATAGAGTCCTTTCATATGGCCCACTTAAGGTTGTATAGTGGGTCTTTCATTATTATTATATTTTATTTTTGCAGTTGTTTTTATTGAATTTCATTGTTATTTTATGTTATATATCATTTCGTGTAAAAACATACGATTTCCTATAGAAGTTTCAAGGCATGTTAGATTTCCTATAGGATAAGTTATTTTTTAGGTGTAGCTAAGTTTTTGGATCCATCTCATTCAAGTTGATTTTAAATCGAAGTTTTGAACCTGCCACTGAGGTTCATCATTAGGGAACAAATAGATGTGGAAAACTAATTCAAACTTGGTATGGGAAATAGGGAAATGTATTTTAGGTTTTAAATGAAAAAAATTGACCCACAATGAAATTGATTAAGAAAAGTTTAATTGATAATATTACAAAATTGAGAGAAATGTTAAAATTAATAAAATAATGTGAATAATAGAACATAATGTGCATATGTATATTAAATTTATTAATAGGAAAAATCATTTTTATTCATGAATTGTACGTATTAATATTATTAAATACATTAAAATATTTATTGGGGATTTGGAATAAATGTGAGAGTGTGGATTAAATTAATAAAATAATGAGAGTAAAAAATTGGAGTTTTTATAATCATAATTAATAGATATGTTTAATACCTTTTTAAATTAATAATTTGAAGTTTTTTCTCATGAATAGTTTATGAATTTGAAAAATAATAATAATAATTTATTTATTAAACTATATATATGAAGTATAGGAGTAAAATAGGCAGGTAAAAATAATCAAAGAAATGATAGAAAAATAAGTTACAGAGTTTAAAATTTTTGGAATTGGAAGTCAATATAGGGACCCAATTTTTTTTTTATGCTCCATCCTCATCCCTGTATAGGTTCTTAGGATGTTTATTGATTTCAATCGCTTCTCTGAAATTTATGTGGAAATAGAGGTCAATTTTGGCAACGATGTGGGTGTTTTCAACACAATTTGTGATGCTTAGTATTATTGTAAGATTCAACAAGAGCAATGTTTTTTAATATATTATGTTTTATGTTACCAACATGTTCAAGGATACAAGTTTTGATAGATCGACGAGTCTCCCCAATATATGGAATACCACAAGAACAAGGAATCATATAAGCTCCTTTTCGGCACTTGGGATCAATGGGATCTTTGATAGAATTGAGGTGACTCTAGATTGTATTTATAGGTTTGAAAGTGGTCATGATACTATGTTTTTTTAGAACCTAAGAAATTTTGTCAGTGGTCTCAAGAATATATGGAAGATTTACCTTGCCACTGAAGTCATGCATTTTTATTTTATTTTTAGGACATGTTTTTGTGTTGCTATTATTCTGAGCTTTCATGATTTGATGGTTTTTATATCATTTAAAAAAAATACATTTTGATGGCCCACAAATTGATGGCTACTATCTCAGCAGCTTACAATGTTGTTACAAGAGGAACAACAATCATTCTTCTCTCAGTGAACTACAGTGTTGTTAAAGGAGGAACAACAAATCATTACTCTCACAACAAACTACATTGTTGTTACAGGAGGAACAACAAATCATTGCTCTCATAGCAAACTACAGTGTTATTATATAAGGAACTAAAAATCATTGTTCTCACAACAAACTAAACTGTTGTTACAGGAGGAACATCAAATCATTTCTCTCAGAGAAAACTATAGTGTTGTTACATGAGGAACAACAAATCTATTTTTTCCAGCCACATCGTCTCTAAAAACACAGTTTAAAGATCCCTTTGTAACTCCCCAACCAAACATATTTTTTGAAAATCACTCTGGATTTACCAAATAGACCCTTTTATGCACAAAACCCAGACGCTCGAATTTCGCATTTCGTCTTCCTTTGATCAGAAACAGACATGAGAATTTGATGATAGTTTCCCTTTATGAATTTTCATTCTTCTATTGGCTTGATACATAGTGCTCTGTATTCTAGAACTTGTAATGTAAAATGACTCTTTCCAATACAAAATCTTGGATGTGAAAATACTTGATTAGAATATTAAATTATTAAATGCAATATGATTCTCGAGGTTCTCATTTAAATGTAAATAGCAAAGAAAATATAGTGCATGAATTCCTCACACAACACAACTATTTAAAGACCAAATCAATTTCAATCTCCAGATGTTAATATTATGGTTAACAAACCTCACAAACACATATGAAAATAATTGTCTCTCACACACACTTAAGAATTAGATTTCATGATACAAAAATTCACTCATCTAAGAAATGATGTTCAATTAACTTCAATCTCACACCAAAATGTCTAGCACCCAAAAAATGTTCCTCCTCTCTCCCCAAAAACTAAAATAATTGTCCAAGAAATGAGTTCATGGATGTGAACCAATTTCCCTTATCCCTGACTACCTATTAGCTATAAAATCATTTATTTTAACTAGATATTCCGAACTAAACTTAGCTAAATATAAAAAAATAAACAAAATCACAAATAAACTTTAAATGTTCTAGCCTTGACATGTGATCAATCCATCACATTTCTAAGCTCTTGTTCTGACTTTAATAACTTGTCATTTTTATGTGTTTGGCATAATGCACCTACATCAAACTCCCCAAGAAAGAAAATTTTATGAACTCCTTTTCATAAGATCTTCTATAGAACGACTTGATTTCTATAGTGTTGCTTCATCCATCCAAGTAGAATCCTCCACCAAACGGTCTTTCCACTTCACAAGATATTCCAAGTATTTTCTAGTCTTCTCGGAAACATGTGTATCCAAAATCTATTCATCCTCTAAACTCTTTTACACAAGCATTTTATTTAGCCACTATTGTTCCTTTCCTTCATCCTGGTCATGATTCCTAGAAGCTTGATCCACATCACCAACTATGTAGGGATACAAATCTGCTACATTAAAAATGGGTGAAATGCCAATTCCTAGAGGTAACTCTAGCTCATAAGAATTCACTGAAAACTTCCAGAGAACCTTACAAGGTCATATCCTCTTCATTTTCAATTTGTTATATTCTTCCCTTGGAAACCTCTACTTTCTTAATTGTGCTAGGACCACATCTCCCACTTCAAAGTTTACCTCTTTCTTATGTACATTTTCTCATTGCTTGTAGATGTTTCTTGTATCTTGTAATATTTGTTTTACTTGAACATTCATCTCACTTATGGTTATTGCAAAATCCTCTGCATCAAAACTTCTATGCTCAACCTTTCCCAAGTCCCTTAGCTAAAAAATTCCCCTTAGATGCATGTTGTACAAGATCTGAAATGGACTCTTTTCTGTGGCAGCTCCTATTTGGTGAGTCATTATGTGCAAACTCAGCCTGGGCTAGCACATGATCCCGCTACTTTGGTTGGACACATACTAAACTCCTCAATAAATTACTCGAACTCTTATTTACAACCTCTATTTTCCCATCAGGTTGTGGATGATAGGCTAAGCTAAAATTTATCTTAGCGCCAAGTTTCTTCCACAGGGTCATCGAAAAATGTCCGGTGAATCTTGTGTCCTTGTCAGAGATTATACTTTTTGGCAAACCATGCAAATGAACAATATCATCAAAAAATAAATTGGCCACAAGGGTGGCATCACTAGTTTTGAAACACGGAATGAAGTGAGCCATCTTAATAAATCTATCCACAACTACAAGCATTGAATCATTACCTCACTGAGTTCTTGGTAAACCTAGAACAAAGTTGATACTCATTGAATCTCAAGGTTTGTTGGGAATGGGTAAAGGCATGTATAGTCCAACATTTGCACTTCTCCCTTTCACATGTTGACATACCCTGTAGTTACATACCCTTGTACACTTGCCTTCATCATAGGCAAAAAATAGAAGTGACTCAGCTTCCCAAGTGTTTTCTCAACACTAAAGTGTCCAGCCAACCAACCATTATGTTTTTCTTGGACCAAGCTTTCCGTCATTGAGTAATTGGGAATACATAGCTGATTTTTCTTGAACAATAACCCATCCTGCAAAATAAACTCTTTCCATGGAGTGATGTCCCTATTGACTGGAGTTTTATACACTGTAAAATTTCTTTAAAATCAACATCAATGTCATATAAGTCCTTCAAATAATCAAAACCTAAAATTTGTATTTGAATTTCCTGCATGATTAAGCATATCCTACTGAAGGCATCGACAACCTTATTTGCCTTCCCACTAATGGGCTTCAAATTAAAAGTGAAATTTTGAAGGAACTCCACCCACTTTGCATGTTCATGATTTAACTTATGTTTTTGCATAATGTATTGTAAGGAATAATTATCCATGTATAGAAAAAATCTCATCATACATCAAGTAATGCCTCCAATGCTTCAAAGTTTGAACCACCGCATAAAATTCTTTTTCGTAGGAAGATTATTTATGTTTTGACTCATATAAATTCTCATTGAACTATGCAATGGGATTATCTTCTTGGCTTAGTACAACTCCAATGGTTGTCCCACTAGCATCACGTCTCACCTAAAACGGTTGATTCAAGTCGGGCAACTTCAACACTGGTTTCTCAGTGATGTTCTTCTTCAATAGTTGATTTTATTTATTTATATATTTATTTATTTTTATCTTTTGTTTTTTTTTGTTTCTACTATCCAATAAAATGGCTTCCTATTCTTCTTGATGGTGTCAATGATAGATGTTTAAATGCCACTAAATTTCATGATAAATTTTCTATAGAAGCTAGCTAAGCCATGGAAACTTCTCACCTCAAAAATGTTCTTTGGTGAGGGCCAATTTACAATTGCCTCTATCTTCTCCTGATCCATTTTTAATCCATCCTTAGAAATGACAAAACCCAATTCTACAAGCTCACACTTCATAAAATAAAACTTCTTCATGTTAATCAATAACTTTTCTTACTTCAATATCTCTAAAACATACTTCAAATTCCTTAAGTGCTCTTCGTTAGTTTGACTGAAAACTAAAACGAAATCCAATTAAACAATGACAGACTTACCAATGAACTCTTTCAATAATTCATTCATCATCCACAAAAAGGTAGTGGGTGCATTTGACAAGCTAAATGGCATGATCATCCACTTGTACAAGCCTTCATTACTCTTGAAAGTTGTCTTCCACTCATCTCCTTCTCTGATCCGAATTTGATGATAACCACCTTTCACGTCAATCTTTGAGAAGAAATTTTCTCCACCCAATAAATCCATCATATCATCCATCCATGGCTATGGAAACCTATAACGAATGGTGATCTTGTTGATTGCTCTACAGTCAATGCACATTCTCCATTCTCCACCCTTCTTTGGACTTATTACTGTAGGTACGACACCTAGAATCAAACTTTCTCTTATTAATCCTTTTTCCAACAATTCTTGGACTTGCTTCCTCACTTCCTCATTCTCTTTGGGTGTCATCTGATATGCACCCTTGTTCAAAAGACTTGCTCCTGGTATTAAGTCTATGTGATGACTGATTCTTCTTTTGGGTGGAACTTTACTTGGCAATTCATCAACTACAATATCATGAAACTCATGCAAAAGCTCTTGAACTTCAATAGGTAAATCTACAATTTCAGTTTGCAAAAGTACTACCTTTGGCTTGCAAATCATTGCATAGCTTACTTATTCTTTTTCCACCTATTGTAGAAATTTCTTTCCACCAAGTAGCAGTGATTTTGGGCTACTTGTTTTAGTTGTACCTTCCTCTTTCAATGGTACAATAGTGTTCTTGATGTCATCCTTTTCAAACTTATAAAAATTTCTCTATGCATCATGTGTCACCTTCCTATCAAACTGCCATGGGCAACGAAAATGAATATGACAAGCATCCATTGGCATTAAGTCATGAAGAACCTTGTCTTTATACCTCCCTATCTAAAACTCAAACTGACTTTGTTCATGCACCAACAATTGGTATCCTTTTAAACCACAATGCCTTATAAGGTGTGGGTTTCGTAATCTTTTTCAATCCCAACTTTTCCACCATTTCTTGGGAAACTAAATTGTTTGTACTTCCACTGTCAATCACCAATTTGCAGCATTTTCCTTTTGCCTTACACATTATCTTGAATAAGGATTTCCTTTCAACTGATTTAGTAGTCGCCTTTGTTGTTTTTAATAGGACTTTGTGCATCATCAACAACTCTCCATTCTGTGGCACATTCTCTACCTCAGGTACTTGTGCTTCTACTACTTTGGTTTGAGCTATGTATGCACCTCATTATCCCTTATTTTCATTCTCGGGACATTCAAAATATTGGTGACCTAGTTTTTTACATCTATAACATTGGTAGACAATCTCTTTGCCTCTTTCTATACTTCTACGTCGCTGGTAAGGTCTTCCTCCTCTGCTGCCACCTTCCTTCTCTGACTGCCCTTGTTAACATGATTTGCCTTCACCCTTATTTTGCACAGGAAACTTTCCTCTTCCATTTGTCTATCCTTTCCCTTTGGAAAAACCACGTCCTCTACTAGAGATTTGCTTCCTAGCTATATTTTCTTCTGCCTTCAAAGCATACTGGTATGCTTCCTCTATTGTCCTTGGAGAAAGCATCCTAATTTCATCTTCAATATCTAGCCTCAAACCATTAATATATCTTGTTGTCTTTTCCTGGGTATCTTCTACATAGCATGCTCTCAAATTCACCTTGTAAAACTCTTCGGTGTATTCTCTCACTGTCATTATATTTTGTTTAAGATTTTGCATAGTTTGTAAAGAGTTAGCTAGTAATCCCTTGACAAGAACTTACTCTTCAGCTTTTCCACCATTCTATCCTTGTTCTTCATCAATGGTTTGTCCTTCTTCCTTCTTTCAGCCTCTACTTTGTCCCACCATAGTGCATCATGGCCTTTAAAACCTTCTCATAGCAAACTTGACTCCCTTATCCTCATCAATTTCCTCGTACTCAAAATACTTGTCCATCTCACTGATCCAATCTAGTAGATTCTCATCTTTTAAATTGCCATCATAAATAGATATTTCAAGCGCCATCATAAATAGATATTTCAAGCTTTGGCCTGGAACTTGAGCACAATACTTCTCTCTGTTGGAAATAATATTAAGAGGGGGGGTGAATCAGTATTATCTAGTCAATATTTTCTTTTCCAAACTCAAAACATATACGCTACTTCACTTAGAGAAAACCGCGTATATACGCAACTACAGATAAGGAAACCCGCGTATACCATGCAGACTTATAATTTAATTTATTCTAAAGATGTTGATCATTAATATGTGCATTAGAACCATATAAACAGTAACTAGGAACAGTAAAACAGAGCAGAAGACAATCACAGACAAGAAGACAAGATATAAGGTGGAAACCCAATGTGGGTGAAAATCACCTGCTGCAATTCGTCTCTATCTTCTTTTAATTAGAAACTTCTTTTTACAATGATTTTGTAATAGTGTAGTCCTTTACCAGTATGCAGGCTGCTACCTGCAGAGAGCTACAACCCTCACTCATTCTCTAGCTTCTTCTGGAAGGGAGCTACAACCCCCTTAGCTCTTGTACTAGCTGGGATACTAGTATGCAGACTACTACCTATAGAAGGCTACAACCTTCTCTTTTCTTCTAGGGACCACATTTCATAAATTTTTAGACTGGATCCATGAACAACAATTAATCATCAACAATCTCCTTTTTACCATTTAGAACTGAATCAAATAGACACTTCTCTAACAACTATATCCAGAACACTGTAATAGTATCCACACACCAATTTTGAACCCAGATCACTGCAGCAATAAACAGAAGCAGCTAGAACATAATTCAAGAGACGTACGCTATTTCAACAACCTGAAACCTGCATGAATACGCCTCTGTGTTTGGACCAACCTACGTATATGTTGTTTTTATTCACAGAACGGGCATGTATATGCACCTTCGCTTCATTGAACCTACGTACAGATCTATAAAGGATAATTCACTCATTCAAACATTAGTTCACCCAGATTACTAGATTTATAGATCAAGAATGTGTCACATATAACAGATCAAAATCATACAAAGATACTATTATTTAAGCCTTAAGATTTTAACCCATTAATAGAACATATCCTTCTCCTTGCGCTGAGGTTCCTCCTTCATTCAGATCGAGATCTATACCATAACCCAATCACTAGTATTCCAGATCTAGTGCTTTTTCATATATTCAATCATTCAGCTTATCATTTGCCAAATGACCTCATTCCTCTTTTATAGTCTTAGCCTTTCACAGTACCACGGTCCAAAACCATAACCAATCAATACCATGGAGTCAATACTTGGGATCAATACTTCTGACGAGATACCATGGCCCAAAACCATAGGTTCAAATACCTGGGACTAAATACCATTGACCAAAAATAAGTTCTCCCACATGTATGCACTTTTTCTTTTGTGAAAGTGCGTGTATACGCATACGCACCTTTTGAATGTCTAACCCGCGTATATACGTGGCTTAGTCAAGTTGAATTTGCGTATATATTTTTTCCTTCATTCTAAGAGACTAAACTGTGATCTGTCACTAGAGTGAGTTGCCATCAAGGACAACACCTATGCCATAATGCCAACAATCTCCTCCTTTGGACTTGATGGCAACCCCCAAGATCCTATCCTTAAAGTCATTCTCCCCCTTTGACATCAAGGGCAAAGGGTTATGCTCCCCTTGAGTGCATGCTGAAATCTTTGTTCTGCTGAGCTGATAATGCTCCCCCTGACTGTAGGCAAGATCTGCAAAAAGATGTTCTTCAAGAATAATCATGACTTATACATCATAAATGATCTTCCTATCACCAAAAGACTCTATACATACATCCATTACCCAACCAATTGGTGATCATCCACCCAACCAGTGGGGATACATAAGAAAGTCATATATGACAACCAAGTTCATTACATCAATCATCCCAAGCATAGTGGGGAAACCAAAATAGGCCGTTACATGACCTTTATAATAATAAAAGATATACATGACATAGAGACGAAATATCTAGAGCAAGACTATGAAAGTCACCAACAACTAATATCGGCAGCATCTGTCAATCACTATTCAGATCAGCAACCATGTTCTCCTTCTGTTCTCCCTCTGCATTTGTTCCACCTAAAATCAAGAACTGTGAACTTAAACCAAAAGCTTCTAAGATAATACCAACCATGCATTATTAGAAGTTTATCTGCTCCCCCTGAATTTGTGCCAGATGGTCTCTGTCAGACTCATATCAGATTCTCTTCAACCAAAGTTTGTCCCCACTGATTTCATTCAATCCACCATATACGCAACTATATCTACATAAACCGATGTATGTACACGGATCCTCCTCATGCAACTCGTGTACAACCACTTTTCTCTGAAACAGACATATTTCAACAATAAGATGATGCATCAACTACTCCCAGCTTCTGTCTGAGGTATTCAAATGTCTCCCTGGGCAGTGGTTTGGTGAGTATATCAGCAACTTGTTCCTTAGAGGGAACATACTCCAACTTGACCTTTTGTTCAAGTACTTGTTCCCGGAGAAAATGGTATTTGATCAGTATGTGCTTAGTCTTAGAATGCATGACAGGATTCTTTGAGATGCTAATAGCACTTGTATTATCACAAAAATGGAGATAGGTGGAGTACAAGTGATTTGAAGATCTTGCAATGTTTGCATCATCCAAAGAAGTTGTGTGCAGCAAGATGCAATAACTACATATTCTGCTTCAGCTGTAGATAAAGCAATATAACTTTGTTTCTTGTTAAACTAGGATACCAATCTAGGACCCATGAAGAATGCACCACCACTAGTGCTTTTCCTGTCATCCATGCTTCCTGCCCAATTTGCATCTGTATATGCATGAAGTGTGAGATCTGTATCTCTAGGATACCATAAGCCATAGTTTTGAGTTCCTTGAAGATACTTGAAAACCCTCTTAACTGCTTGAAGATGAGCTTCCTTTGGATTTGCGTGAAACCTTCCAACTATTCCCACTGCATGTATAATGTCTGGTCGGGTACCTGTTAGATAGAGTAGACTACCAATCATGGATCTATAGGTTGGTTGATGCACTGCTGCCGATTCATCATTTGCACTGAGGCTGCAACCTGTCACCATCAGGGTACATACAGGTTTCGAATCCTCCATCCCATATTTCTTCAAGATCTGCTTGAGATATTTGGTTTTTGATATAAAGATGCCATCTTTGTTTTGTTGGACTTGTAAACCAAGAAAATATGTGAGCTCACCAAGCATAGACATTTCAAACTCTTTCTGCATCACTAACGCAAAGTTTTGACTCGTGTGTTCTTCATTGCTACCAAAGATGATATCATCAGCATACACAACAAGTATTAGCAACTTATCATTGTCAATTCTTATATAAATATTGCTATCGGTTGATCCTTTTATAAAACCTTGCTGGCGGAGGTATTTATCCAAGTGATAATACCAAGCCCTTGGAGCCTGTTTAAGGCCATAGAGAGCCTTTTTGAGTGTGCATACAATCTTTGGATCATTTCCAAGGATAAACCCTTATGGTTGCTCAATATACACTTCTTCATCCAAGTGTCCATTTAGAAAAGCATACTTTATGTCCATTTGAAATACTTTGAACTTCTGAAAACTAGAGAGAGCAAGGAACATTCTGATGGCCTCAAGTCTAGCAATGGGAGCAAATGTTTCTTCAAAGTTGATTCCTTCTTATTGAGCATACCCTTTACAAACCAGTCTGGATTTGTTTCTAGTAACTTCCCCATTTTCATTCAACTTGTTTTTGAATATCCATTTTGTCCCTATGACATTCTTATCTTTTGGTTTAGGAACCAACTCCAAAGTGTTATTCTTTTCAATCTGCTCAAGTTCTTCATCCATTGCCTTGACCCAACATTCATCTTTGCATGTCTCTTTTACATTTTATGGTTCAGTGGAGGAGAGTAATGCCAAATAGCTTGAAGTTTCTGCAATTGTTCTTCTTGTTTGTATACCTGCCTCTTTCTACCCAAAAAATTGAGATTTTAGATGATTCTTCTGAATGTACCTAGATGGAATCTTTTCTTCTATCCTTATCTATTCTTCTGGCACCTCATGGGTTTCTTCCTCATCATGAATCTGATTTGATGTGGATGGATAGTCCTTATCATCTTCGAAATCTTTAGATCTTACCTTCCTAGGAGTGCTTTCTTCTTCATCAACCACAACATCAATACTTTCAACAATTTTTCCAAGCCTTTTATTGTAACACTTGTATGCTTTGCTGTGGGCAGAGTAACCAAGGAGAATGCCTTCATTTGCTCTAGGTTCAAACTTGCCAAGATTTTCATCAGTATTTTTGATGTGGCAATTGCTCCCAAAAATTTTGAAGTATTTTACCGAGGGAGTCTCACCATTCCATAGTTCGTGAGGAGTCTGAGCATTGTTCACCCCAGAAAGTTGCGAGAGTTCTAGACTCATCCATCATAGCACGAGCCATTTGTGGAACCATTATGTTCATCATTTCCTCTACTCCATTTTGCTGAGGAGTCCTTGCAGTAGAGAATTCCCTTCTTATTCCATGTTCTTCACAAAAATCGAAAAATTCATTTGAGGTAAACTCCCCACCTCTATCAGACCTGAGGCATTTGCTTTTGTGATCTGATTCATTTTCAACCAATGCTTTGAAAGATTTGAATTTTTTGGGGGCTTCATCTTTATGCTTCATAAGTCCTATCCAACACATCCTGGAGAAGTCGTCAATGAATAATATAAAGTATTCTTCTCCTCGAGGTGACCTTTTCCTAGATGGACCACATA